>JAGFNK010000243.1:0-75902 GCA_025769875.1 Russula earlei | reverse complement strand
TGGGCCCAAAATGGGTTATTTTATCCAAGACTACATTCAGGGTTGTGCCACCTGTCAGGCCAACAAATCCTCCACACACCCCACTCGCCCCCAATTCACCTGATTCCCCCAAGTTTCAGAAACCATTTCAAACCATAGCGATTGACTGGATCGTTGATCTCCCACTGTCGGAAGGAAATAACACCATTATGACCATCACCAACCATGATTCTACCAAAGCAGCAATATTCATACCATGTCGTAAGGACATGGGAACCCTAGAAATGGCCAAATTATTCTTACGATATGCTTTCCCTTGGACTGGGGTCCCTTCTAAAATCATTTCCGATCGTGTGTTACCAAGTGGTTTGGGGTCCGGAAGATGCCGGAACACCTGAACTATGGACTGCACCGTTTGCATTATGCGTGCGTCAGATCTTGATCGTTTATGTTCCTTGATATCACATTCGGAGCGCGTTGATCGTATCTTTCAGAAGATGTACTGAAGAAGCAATGAGTAGCATTGCTTCTGTCCCAGATGTTCCTGTACCGCCACGTACGTCGATTCCTTGATTGGGGAAGCACTTAATGCTTCCAGCACCGAGATCGTTTACATAGAAGCAACCTCGCTTCTATGAGCCATGTTTTGCTTCTATAGCACCGACTAGTACTACAGTAGTACAAACCTTATCCCTGTAGGGCTATATAAAGCCCCCAGTCGTAACAGTTGAGCCCTAAGCTCGACTTAGTTTGCCAATCCCAAACAGTTGACTCCTACCCCGTCTGCAGAGCCCCTCTCATCTTGTTGTCATACTCTAGAAGGATCTAACACTCCTTCCCCTCCACGAGTATTGCTTGCTTGACTCAAGCATATCTGCATTGGTAGGACGCGTTTATAGACGCGACCATTGATCTTATTTAAGGCACTTTGGAGCCTTAACATAAGTCGAGCTTCTATCACAGACATCGCTGTGAAAGCGAACCAGAAATAGGCAGGAAGCCTAAAGACTAGGATCTAGTCATCATACGGTCAGCAACCTACGCTGAAGTAGTCAAGGGGGAGAATCTATACAGACCTCTCCACGACAAGAAGAAGGTGTACTACGTGACTCTCGACGAGCAGCACGGTTGGACACACGCATACTTCTGTAAAGACCCCTACTGTCATTGGCATAGACAGTGGTAAGAGGGCAGACAAGTCCCGACTCCCTAGGAAAGGCAGTGGCGAGTGGACAAACTGGAAATCGAAGGAGAACATAGCATACGCGTAAAGTTCAACCAGAAATCAAAGCAAGGAACCAAATTTGGTTGGTTCAAAGCTAGAGAGAGGGACGATCTACCCTCAGGAATCAAAGGAACTGCCATCTGGTGTTGGGCAGACCAGGAAGGGCCTAACAGATACGAGGTCCGATACAAAGGAAGCTACCTTCCTTGTGAATACATCAACGATCAGTGGTACTTTGTTGATTACCACAAAGGACGTCCCTACGCAGGAGAGGACGAAGACATCGACGAATATAAGGTCTTAGGTTTAGGAACCAAGACAGATCCTTATACTACTCATTGGGAACTCAGAAGCTCAGTAGTAGACGACCCAGCTCCATTGATACAAAAGTCATCAAGTGGAGAAACAGAACAGTCGGACCCTCCGACTACAGATCAGAAAGCAGAAGCACCAGAAGTATTGGAGCTAGCTGAAAGACTAGAGCAGACAGTACACGTCTCGCCCATTGAACCAACAATCGTTGAAGAACCAGAAGAATCAGTCGAAATGGCTACCATTGCAGCAACGCAGACAGCCACCATTGCCACCCAGACAGCAGGTGGAAGAGCAGGGCCCACCATCGTAGTAAACCCTGGAGGAGGTCCACCCTGGAGCAGGAGGACCACCTGGAGGTGGAGGAGTCCCCTTCGGACCCGGAGGTCCACCAGTACCAGGAGGAGGCCCACCTGGAGGAGGCCCTCCAGCAGGGGGACCACCAGCAGCACCTCCTGTAGGACCAGGGGCGAATCTGGCACCTCAGCCGGCACCAGGCCCCCATGGGGGCAACGGATCTCTAAAAGGAGACCCTCCTGAAGTCTTCAAAGGAGACAGGAAAAAGACGAAGTACTTTGTCCAGGATTTCAATCTATGGAATCTGCTCAACAGCGACAACCCGACCATGACTATTCCAATGAAACGAGTAGCCCTAGCTCTCACCTACATCAAAGGAGAGAAAGTGCATGAATGGGTGGTCAATCAAACGAACCTGGTAGAAGCAAAAAGAAATGGGGACCCGCCGTCGCCCTATGCACCAGTGCAGCTAGATCCAACTGACATGCTCTTTTGGACCGAATTTGTGGATGACTTCTTCAGAGAATTCAAAGACACCACAGAGCCTGAAGACGCTTTCATGGAGCTACAACAACTGTCCATGTCTAAAGCAGCATCGCTGGATGACTATACCAGCAAGTTCCTCGTTCTGCTCAGTAAAGCAGGATGGGACCAGAATTCACCAGGAGCAGTAGAAGCCTACAAGGCTGGACTAATCACCTGGCTGGTGCGACGAATCTACAATCGACCAGTCAGAGATATACCTGCCATCAATGATCTACGAGCATGGATCAATGCTGCCAGGGAAGAGCAGGCCAGAGACCAGCTCATGAAAGCCAATATTGGATCTGGAGGTGGATCGTTGACCACCAGGGAAAATCGCATGAAATCCCTACAGGTTGGGAAAAGGCGAAACCAAAGAGATCCGAATGCAATGGAAGTAGACTCAGTATCCACTGATGCAGCAAGGACCAAGCGACGTCCTCCTCTGACAGAGGAAAAGAAGAAACTGCTAGCAGAAGGGAAATGCTTCATCTGCAAGAAAGCAGGACATATCAGTCGGAACTGTCCAGACAAGGACAGAGTCAAGAAGAAATCAAGTAACCCAAGGGACAAAGGGAAAGCTCGAGCTCTGGAAACAGAGAAGGAGGACGACTCAGGGGATAGTGGAAATGAAAGCACTGTCTCCGGGCGATCTACATCTCCTCCTCCTACCTATAACAAGAGCTCCTCCTCGGCGTCCATAAAGAAGATGTCCACCAAACAAAAGGAGGACTTGTTGGAAGAACTGATGGAACAGGGTTTTTAGGAACACCTAAGTCGACGGCCTGGCTTAGGAAGAATAGTGTGTTGCAAGTGTACATTAGAAGACTGAATGCTATGAATATTCCGTTCACCTTTCGTCACTGCACACACAACGGCCGAGGAATCTGCTCTACTGGACAGTGGAGCAACAGAGAACTTCATCGATCACTCAGCTTGGAAAAGACTGAAGATTGGGAAACAAGAACTACATGAACCCATGGTAGTACGAAACGTCGACGGAACCCAGAATAAGCAGGGGGAACTCACCCATTACTGCTGGCTTCGTGTCCGATACAAGGAGAAGGAGAGCTTGCAAAGGTTCTATCTCACAGATTTAGGAACGGATCGGGTCATCCTGGGATATCCCTTCCTATATGAATTCGACCCCACCATCAACTGGAAGAAAGGACAGCTGATGGAAGGAACGGTACAGATTGAGACTGCTCGATACAAGTACCTGGATCTCTACTGTCGCAAAACTCCAAAAGCGAGCAAGAGATGAAAACCGACAATTGAAGAAAGGGGAAGCCATTTACCTACAAAAGACGACTATTGCTCAGAAGTGGGCCCAGCAGTCGATTAAACCACAGGAAGGAGAGGATCCCCTTGCCAATGTTCCAAAGCAATTCCACCGCTTTGCAGATGTCTTCTCAGAAGAGAAGTCCCAGAGGTTCCCACCACCAAGAGAACCAGACATGCAGATAGAGCTGTTACCTGACGCACCAAAGGAACTAAACTGCAAAGTGTACCCCCTAACACGAGATGAGCGAGAATACCTCAAGAAATTCCTAGCTGATGAAGTAGAGAAGCGATACATCACTCCAGGTCCATCCAGCTACACATCTCCAGTGTTCTTCATTGGCAAGAAGGACAGCAAAGAGAAGAGGATCATTGTAGACTATCGACGACTAAATCAGTGGACCAGACGAGACAATGAACCTTTACCACATCTGGAACAAGAGGTGGAAAGACTCCGAGGGAAAAAGGTCTTCTCCAAATTCGATATACGATGGGGATACAATAATGTGCGACTGGCAGAAGGAGATCGCTGGAAGGCAGCCTTCAAGACGCCATATGGAACATACCTGCCCAATGTCATGTATTTTGGGCTCAAGAACGCACCAGCCTTCTTTACTAGGCTGATGAGAAGAGACTTCGGTGACTGGCTGGACCGATGGGCAGAATACACGGTCAACTATCTGGATGACTTTGGAATTGCCACGGGGGACAGTCCTGAACAACTAGAAATCCATGAGCAATGTATCAATGAACTACTCATGCTGATGCAGAAGAAGTCATACTTCCTGAAACCCCAGAAGTGCCAGTTCATGGTGCGAAAACTAACCATGCTAGGATGGGACATAGACGAAGGGAAGATGAAGATTGAAGCCTCCAAAGTCCGAGGAATCACGGACTGGCCTCGGGAAATCAAGGATGTACACGAAGTGCGCAAAGTCATGGGAGTCCTCAGTTACAATAGGGCTTTCATTCGAGGATTCAGTCAGATTGCTCGACCCATTATTGCCTTGACAAAGAAAGGGGTGCCATTTGAATGGACCCAAGAATGCAAAGATGCTCTGGAACGACTTATCCAGATAGTATCTTCTGACCCTGTCCTGCTCCATCCTGATGAGGAGCGACCCTTTGAACTGGAAGTAGACGCGTCCAATTATGCCATTGGAGCAGTACTATTCCAGAAGGACGAACAAGGAAAGAGGAGGCCAATAGGTTACTTCTCAGCAGCCTTGAAACCAGCAGAGAAGAACTACGACATATGGGACAAAGAGTTCTTAGCCATGGTGCGAGCCTTGAAACACTGGCGACACCTACTCATGGGAGCAAAGCATAAGGTGGTGGTTTATACAGACCATGCGAACCTGTTGCATTACCGACACCCTCAGCGAATAAATGGTCGAGTGGCAAGATACATTACCTTCTTGGCGGACTTCGACTTAGAATTGAAACATCAGGCAGGGGCAAGGAATAAAGCAGATGCCCTGTCAAGGAGACCTGACCTTGACGATGGACAAGGGGATAAAGAAGAAGTGGTCGCACTACCTGACCATCTTTTTATTCGAGTAATGCACACTACTGCATTGGAAGAACGGATAAAGAACCAACAAGGGGAAGAAAGACACCGATTAAAGTTACTTGATTGGGTACAGAGACACCGACTGGAGAAGCGACATAACTTATGGTGGAAGAATGAAGCCTTGGTGGTTACAGGTGACGAAGGAACCCACAGGACGTTACTGGAACAGTATCATGACAGTCCCACAGCAGGACACCCAGGAAAAGCTAAAACATTACTGGGAATGATGCGATACTACTGGTGGCCCACCATAAGACGCTTTGTCGATCGATATGTGGAAGGATGCGCAATTTGCCAAAGTAACAAGTCAAACACTCATCCAAAGCGACCTCCCTTGTATCCCATTCCACCAGAAGAAGGGGCTACTCCCTTCTCGACTGTCAGCATGGACTTTGTGGTCAAATTGCCAAAGTCGAAAGGATACGACAGTATATTGACTGTCACTGACCACGATTGTACTAAAGGCGTCATCTTGCTTCCTTGCAAAGAGGAAATGGACGCAGAAGAGCTAGCACAGCTCTACAAAGACAGAATATTCCCATTTGTGGGAGTACCAAGCAAGATCATATCCGATCGAGATAAACTAATAAGTTCCAAGTTCATTAGGGAACTTTGCGACCAGCTGCATATCAAACAGAATATCAGCACTGCCTACCATCCCCAGACAGATGGACAATCAGAAAGAACGAATCAGACGATGGAAACATCGCTAAGAATCTTTTGCAACCACCAACAAGACGATTGGGTGGATTGGCTGCCTCTGGTGCAATACACGATGAATTCTAACGTTTCAGAGACAACCAGACAATCCCCTTTCTTCTTATGGATGGGCTTTACGCCCAAGGCACACCAGCCAAATCGGGAAAGCAAGATACCAAGAATAGACAATTGGAAAGTCCGGATCCAGGAAGCGAGATCACAGGCACAAGAAGCAATGAAGATCGCTTCCCTAATGTGGAAGCGAAGAAGTAGTTTCCAACCTTATCAGAAAGGAGAAAGGGTATGGCTCGACAGCACCAACCTAAAAACGACACATCCTACAGTGAAACTACGCCCAAAACGATATGGGCCCTTTGAAATCATGGAGGTGATTAGTCCGGTGACATACAGATTGGATCTCCCTAGCCGCTGGAGGATCCATAACGCGTTTCATGCCTCCTTATTGACACCTTACAAGGAAACCGAGGAGCATGGGGCCAACTACACCAATCCAGAAGCAGAATTGGTGGAAGGAGAAGAGGAATATGAAGTAGCAACGATTTTAGGTTCGAGACGAACTGGAAGGAGGAAACAACTAGAGTATCAAGTCCGGTGGGAAGGGTACTCCGAAGCCCATGACTCTTGGGAGCCAGTAGAGAACATCAAAGCGTCTAGACTAATAGAGGAATATCACAGAAAGAACCCCACAGCCATACGGGTTATAAAAGTCCAGCGAAAGATGCCCTCTACTTCCTCATCCCCATATTGTCGCTCACAAATGTCCCAAACTCCCACTAATGAAATCGTTCCCCAATCCGACCTCTCTGGTGTAGAGGGGCCACTTGAAATCACCACTCCCAATGCTTCCCTCCTCGCCTTCTTCCAAGGAATGGATGAACATAACACTGGAGAAGGAGAAGCAGATATGCGTCCTCTCGAGTTTGGACCCCCTGCTGACCAAGTCGACGTTCAGCCTGGGGATTGGGATGCGACGTCCCCCACCAGCACTCTTGCCCAGGATGCCCACCCTGGAGAGCCTTGGGTACGATGGGACGCTGACAGACACCACACAGGGATTGACATCCCTGATGGCATGACTTGGGGCAACAAACCGGCCAGGTATGTGGCCTATGACGTTGCCTTGGGAGAGCCGAGAGTGAGGGGGAAGAATGGAGAAGGCCATGCAGACTATGGCGAGATCCTCCAGGCCACCCCTTGTTACAACCTCTATAACTATGGCCAAGACGAACATGACTTAGACTGCTTCGATACAGAGAAGCAGTTTGAAGGGCGCTGGAGACAGACCCTCTACCTGCTAGGCGACTATGGGCTGCAGGCAGAACTCTACCGCTTAGACCATCTCTACACCTTACAAGAGACGCTGGAAGCTAACTATAAGGTGCTTGAAGAAGAGGAGAAGCAGCTACGCTACAAGCTCAGCAAGTACCTAGCTGAGAAGCGAGGAGTAGAGAGAGACAGGGCTGAAGCCAAGGAGAGAATGGCAGCAGCCAAAGTACGCTCATGTTGCTGGGAGTTCATTGAAGCAGGCTGTAGCCAGGGAGAAACCCCTCCAGGTGTCTGGGCTGAAGAGCTCCTCACCAACTATCGGGCTGGGCAGCCCACTCCCCCTCTACCCGTCTTCGTCCCTCAGCTGCCTTTGGCAGACATCGTTCAGGGGTATGCCACCTCTGACCCAGAACCAGTACCAGCCAGCCCCACACCTACGATGGTGCAAGGGTATTCGGAAGAGGAGATGAACGTCCTCCAAACCATGTCTGGTATGCGCCTTCGAGGAGGAGCAGGATTGGAAGCGTCACCAAACCCTTCCCCCCAGAGCTCTATCTATTACCATTCCTATAGCAGCAGTGGGGAAGCATCTACTGCAACGGCTGACTTCATTCCGGAGCCTCAGCAGCTGAACATGATAGAAGGGAGGAGGAAAAGGAACCGATGCAAGTATTGTGGCGAGGTAGGACACTTTAACAAGTACTGTCCACTGCCCCACCAGTATTGCCACGACCAACTGGCAGCAGACGCTGCCTCACATTGCCTAGTGCCTCCCTATCATCGTTCCTATACACCAATCAGATCATGCCCTTTCCACCGAGGATGGGAACAGGCACACCCGAGCAGGAAGAGGAAGTCCGACCAGGAGAGGGAGGACACTGCTAACCCGCGCATTTTGCAGGTAGCGAAAGGAGAAGGGTCCAGGACCTTTCAAGAACCTTTCACTACGACTCCTCTTCGCTCAGACACACCTCCAGTCCGGAGGTTACCTAGGGACTCTGACAGACCCCCACAGATCATGTCTCCTTCAGCCACTGCTGAGGAGTCAGAGGCGATAGTGGCCTCAGCATTGGCTGCCTATGAGGCAGCAGAAGAAGGCCGATACACCTTCACCACATCACCTCCTCCCCTTGATGATGATGGCGTTGACCCCACCACTCGATTTTAGAATCGTTGGTGTGTGGGACCACCAATCTGAAGGAGGGGTAATGTTACCGAGTGGTTTGGGGTCCGGAAGATGCCGGAACACCTGAACTATGGACTGCACCGTTTGCATTATGCGTGCGTCAGATCTTGATCGTTTATGTTCCTTGATATCACATTCGGAGCGCGTTGATCGTATCTTTCAGAAGATGTACTGAAGAAGCAATGAGTAGCATTGCTTCTGTCCCAGATGTTCCTGTACCGCCACGTACGTCGATTCCTTGATTGGGGAAGCACTTAATGCTTCCAGCACCGAGATCAGTTTACATAGAAGCAACCTCGCTTCTATGAGCCATGTTTTGCTTCTATAGCACTGACTAGTACTACAGTAGTACAAACCTTATCCCTGTAGGGCTATATAAAGCCCCCAGTCGTAACAGTTGAGCCCTAAGCTCGACTTAGTTTGCCAATCCCAAACAGTTGACTCCTACCCCGTCTGCAGAGCCCCTCTCATCTTGTTGTCATACTCTAGAAGGATCTAACACTCCTTCCCCTCCATGAGTATTGCTTGCTTGACTCAAGCATATCTGCATTGGTAGGACGCATTTATAGACGCGACCATTGATCTTATTTAAGGCACTTTGGAGCCTTAACACCATGCCTCAGCACACACAACACATTTGTGTCTCAGGCCTTTCACCATGGCCTCGACCGTCTCAACCAGTCTCAATTCTCTTTCATGCCTATCTCCCTTTCATACCTTTCATCCTTAGTACTTCTCTCCTGTATATAAAACACCTAGCTACTCTGTAGTGTTGAAGATAGACGCAGTGTGTGTGATTAGATAGCAGCAGATGATAAGATCGCAGGCAGATCTATCAGACAATAGTTCAGTTTGGTTGACACAAAACTGATATAAATAATGTACCTATCAGACAATAGCTACAATGCGTCGTCAGGACTGTGAGATAAGATATCATAGTGTAAATACTCACTTCAGTTTGGTTGACACAAAACTGAAGTGACCTACATACTTTGTGGTGTTCTTAAGTACCTGAGACCGCCACTGGATGCAGTACAGTTAACTACCATCACAGATCACTAAGTAAGTCTGAGGATCAGTTGTAAGTAGCTACCTGATTGTCCTAAATCACTCTATCAGTGTAACTAACACGTGCTGCAGCGTATGAGCTGAGCCAGTGATGCCTGGTCTGGGTGATCCAACGTGTCAATGCATCCGAGTTGTGATCATATCACAACACACCTTAGACTCTGGGCAGTGCAGATCTCAACATCCCCCCATGATTAAGACAGTTGGTAGATTAGATCAATTAAGACCTAACCCATCGACGAAGGTCCGGAGTGTTGAGATCTGCACTGCCCAGAGTCTCAGGTGTGTTGTGATGTGATCACAACTCGGATGCGCTGACGCGTCGGATCACCCGGACTGGGCATCACCGGCTCAGCTCATACGCTGCAGCACGCATTAGTTACATTGATAGAGTGATTTAGAACAATCGGTAGCTACTTACAACTGATCCTCGGACTTACTTAGTGATCCGTGATGGTAGTTAACTGTACTGCATCTAGTGGCGGTCTCAGGTACTTAAGAACACCACAAAGTACGTAGATCACTTCAGTTTTGTGTCAACCAAACTGAAGTGAGTATTTACACTATGACATCTTATCTCACAGTACTAACGACGCATTGTAGCTATTGTCTGATAGGTACATTATTTATATCAGTTTTGTGTCAACCAAACTGAACTATTGTCTGATAGATCTGCCTGCGATCTTATCATCTGCTGCTATCTAATCACACATACTGCGTCAATTTTCAACAGGTTATGGGCCCTGCCCGTATCTAAAATCCACAGAGATCACCACACACGTTTATTCCTATAACACCTCCCTTCCCCACAAACCTCTGTTATCAGACGACATCTTACTCCCTTGGCCCCTGGAACCAAAGGATTGACGCGTGCGCAGTTACATCATGCGTCAAAGATACTGATTTGATCTCTAATTGATCCGGCTACAATTGCTCCGCTGGTCCGGATTGGCAATTCACCTCATTACATCATATGGCACCCACATTCACTATCCCCTCGGGAACGCCCCTGGAGATCTTAGATTCATCAAATTGGACTACTTGGTCATTTCGCTTCGAGGCCATTACCCGAATGAATGGTTTCCGGCATCATCTTATCGATACAAAACCCTCTGGAGATAGCAATTGGGACGTTGAAGAAGACATACTGTTAGGCGTCTTCCAGCTCCATCTCCAGAAAGATATATACGCAGAGATAAGCGATAACACCAAGTTTGACACCTGTAAACTCAAGTGGGAACAACTTAAGACTACTTGCATCGGCGTTGGATCTATGTCCCTACATAACTCTTGGACCGCCTTCACGTGTTTTGATCTAGATGACACCAGCCCTATGTTCCCACAACTACAGAAATTGAATGATACTAGGATCAACCTTCAGAACAATGACATGCCCGTCACCGATCTCCAATTCAGTCTCACTCTAATTCAGTCACTTCCCAGCTCTTACTCTGGTCTTATGCAAGCTATCCTCGGCTCTAATCTTCCAAACAAGCTTTCCCCGAAAGCCATTCAGGAACACATTCTCAATGAAGAGAGTCGTCGGGCCGGCTCCTCCACTTCCCTTAACAAAATTGCTCCAGTCAAGAAACAGAGCGATAAAAACAAAATAAAATGTTATTATTGCAACAAAGCTGGTCACAAGAGTCCTGAGTGCCGGAAGAAGAAAAAGGATGAGGAGGAGAAGGCGCAGAAAAAGAGGGAGTCTGGCGCGGACACTAACAGAAAGGTCAACGCGCACATAGTAGAGACTACTGCTACAATTACGGAGATCTCGGATGATGAAAATGACATTCGCATTTCCCTTTACTCGGCGACTAGATCGCGCTGGATGATTGACTCAGGAGCCACCCATCACATCAGTCCGTTCCGGACCGACTTCATCACTTACGCTCCGGCCACCGGATCAGTTAACCTCGGTGGTCATGCTATCATCAAGCAGATTGGGACCGGATCTGTATCCGTCCTACCAGTCTGGAGGCATTGGGAAGTTTCCATTAACCCTCACCGATGTCATGCATGTTCCGGAAGCCGATGCGCGCTACTTCTCAGTCAGCGCGTTGCTCCAAAGGGGGGGACATATCACTTTTACCCAGAACGCGTGCCAAATCTACTACAAAGATCGGACAGTCGCGCAAGGATACCTGGAGAATAACCTATTCTATATTGATTTTTCATCTCCGGCCCTACACGCGCAGGCGAGGGTGCTACCGCTTAACATCTGGCATCAGCGCATGGCACATATGTCCTCACGCGATGCTAATCAAATACGCTCATTCCGTCAAGGGAATCTCGCTTAGTTCAGCGGATCGCGATCAGTCACCTTGCCCCAGGTGTGAACTCGGCAAACAGATGCGACTTCCTTTCCTGGCTTCGCCTAAGCGATCGGATCGGCCTCTACAGATCGTGCATACTGACTTAGCCGGTCCGATGCAGACCCGGTCGATCCGAGGTGCAACTTATTGGGCAACATTTATCGACGACTACTCCCGTTATGGGGTAGTGTACTTCCTCAAAAGCAAATATCAGTGTGCTGATGCGTTCAAAAAATATCTCGCGTGGTCAGAAAACCAGACCAACGATAAGATCAAAGCACTACACTCGGATCGTGGAGGGGAGTACTTGTCCGGTACCCTCCAATCGGTCTTAGATCAAAAGGGAATTGAGCATAGATTGACAATGCCAGGGTCACCACAGCAGAATGGCGTAGCAGAGAGATGGAACCGGACCCTCGAAGACAAGATGCGTGCTATGCTACACGGCGCCGGTCTTACTCTGGGTTTCTGGGAACTTGCTACTGACACAGCAGTCCATATCTACAATCGCACTCCTACACGCGTTCTCCGGTGGAACACTCCTCACTCAGTCTGGACGGACTGGACAAGTTCCGGACGTTTCCTATTTCCGCGTCTTTGGATGTAAGGCGTATGTACACACGCCTGCTAACAAACGAAAGAAGCTCGATCCGAGATCGGTCGAGATGATTTTTGTTGGGTACGAGTCTGGATCTAAGGGTTACCGACTCTGGAATCAATCCACCCGAAAGCTGTTCTTATCGCGCGATGTCACTTTCGATGAGTGCATACTGCCTGCTAGGGGAGAACTTACTGACATTCCTCCTCCTGCACAACCCTTGGTCTTCACGGGACCGGTTTCTTTCACTGCCCCACTTCCGCACGAACCGGATGGCTGCGGACTTAGTCCTGCACCTCCGGAAACCCCACTAGATCCCACTACACCTAATTCACTTTACCTTACCCCTCCCACTCAGCCCTTTCCACATACTCCGCCACAACGCGTTCAACCTGTGCACCAAGTCCGCTTGCGCCAGCCTCACTCAGCATTGCCGGGACCATCCTTTGGTCCACCGCGTCCGCCCTCACCTAGGCGTCTTCGCCCTAACCCGCGTTCTAATCCTAGATTTCTCACTTCTAATCGCAAATGCGGGGGGGCGCCTATCGCATACTGGCACTATTAGCTGACGGCAGAGGCGATCACTCCGGCTACGTTTCGGGAAGCGATGTCCTCGGACTCCGCCGATCAATGGAGAACCGCGTGTCAATATGAAATTGATGCACTCGCTAAGAATGGTACCTGGGAGCTTGTAGATCTGCCGCCGGGCCGCAAGGCCGTGCGATCTCGATGGGTGTTTGCACGCAAATCTGATGGTAGATTTCGCGCGCGTTTAGTCGCAAAGGGGTTCACCCAAGTGGAGGGGATTGATTATGATGAAACTTTCTCACCAGTTGCCAGATTTGAGTCTTTGAGACTGCTCCTAGCGTTGGCCACGCTAGAGGATTGGGAGATACATCAAATGGACGTCAAGTTGGTGTTCCTTAATGGCACACTGGAGGAAGAGATCTACATGGAGCAACCACAAGGTTTCATCACTCTGGAACAAAAAGACAAAGTCTGTCGGTTAAAGAAGGCTCTCTACGGCCTCAAACAAGCCTCGCGCGCATGGAACTTACAGTTTCATGGAGTTCTCACTGGGCTCGGCTTCACGCGCACGCACTCAGATGCTGGGGTTTATCATCACCAAGACACGGGGGGAACCATAATCATTATCCTCTATGTCGATGATGTCACCATCTTAGGCGATTCACTCCCACTGATTGCAGACATTAAGAATTCATTGTCCACGCGCTATGAAATGACTGATCTAGGCGAGATCGACTCCTATCTTGGGATTCGTGTCACGCGTGATCGCTCGGCTAAGCGGCTAGACATTGATCAATCTAGGTACATCTCGGAGATCGTCAATCGCTTCGGGATGGCGGATTCCAATCCGGTCCGCACTCCGCTGCCCTCCGGGGCAGATGTCCACTTGGTCAAGCACTCCGGGGAGGCAACGCCTGATGAAATAAAGTACTTTTCAACGCATCATTGGCAGCCTTCTCTATGTGCAGATCGGGACACGACCAGATATATCATTTGCAGTCTCTCGACTTGCCCAATACTCATCCAATCCCTCATCGCATCATCTACGCCTTGCCAAATACGTACTATCTTATCTTAACAGCACTTCAGATCTAAAGCTGCGTTATGATGGCACACGCGATACCGGATTACATGGGTACTCCGACTCTAGCCTCGGAGACAATGCAGATGACTACTGTTCCACCTCGGGCTATGTCTTCCTACTTTCCAGCGCTGCAATCTCCTGGACCTCACGCAAACAGAAGACTGTTGCCCAAAGTACCACTCAAGCCGAATATATGGCCTTAGCCGACGCAGCTAATCAAGCCGCGTGGTATCGGAGCTTCTTCTCCGAGATTGGCTATCAGATCTCCGATCCGATTCCGCTTCATGGTGATGACAAAGGCGCCGTTGACCTCGCGCTCAACCCAGTCACCGGAAGACGGTCGAAGCATATCCCTATCAAGCATCACGCCATCCGCCAATACATTGAGGACGGACTGATCGTACTTATCCGTACTCCCACAGGAGAGATGCTTGCAGATGGTCTCACCAAGCCGCATACTCACGCGCTGCTCCGGACCTTCGTCGATGGGTTGGGTCTTAATTGATCTAATCTACCGACTGTCTTAATCACAGGGGGATGTTGAGATCTGCACTGCCCAGAGTCTCAGGTGTGGTGATGTGATCACAACTCGGATGCACTGACGTGTCGGATCACCCGGACCGGGCATCACCGGCTCAGCTCATACGCTGCAGCACGCATTAGTTACATTGATAGAGTGATTTAGAACAATCGGTAGCTACTTACAACTGATCCTCGGACTTACTTAGTGATCCGTGATGGTAGTTAACTGTACTGCATCTAGTGGCGGTCTCAGGTACTTAAGAACACCACAAAGTACGTAGATCACTTCAGTTTTGTGTCAACCAAACTGAAGTGAGTATTTACACTATGACATCTTATCTCACAGTACTAACGACGCGTTGTAGCTATTGTCTGATAGGTACATTATTTATATCAGTTTTGTGTCAACCAAACTGAACTATTGTCTGATAGATCTGCCTGCGATCTTATCATCTGCTGCTATCTAATCACACATACTGCGTCAATTTTCAACACGGAGCAGCGCATGAGTATGTGGCTTGGTGAGACCATCTGCAAGCATCTCTCCTGTGGGAGTACGGATAAGTGTGATCAGTCCATCCTCAATGTATTGGTGGATGGCATGATGCTTGATAGGGATATGCTTTGACCGTCTTCCGGTGACTGGGTTGAGCACGAGGTTGACAGCGCCTTTGTTATCACCATGAAGTGGAATCAGATCAGAGATCTGATAGCCAATCTCGGAGAAGAAGCTCCGATACCATGCGGCTTGATTAGCTGCGTCAGCTAAGGCCATATATTCGGCTTGAGTGGTACTTTGGGCAACAGTCTTCTGTTTGCGTGAGGTCCAGGAGATTGCAGCGCTGGAAAGTAGGAAGACATAGCCCGAGGTGGAACAGTAGTCATCTGCATTGTCTCCGAGGCTAGAGTCGGAGTACCCATGTAATCTGGTATCGCACGTGCCATCATAACGCAGCTTTAGATCTGAAGTGCTGTTAAGATAAGATAGTACATATCTGGCAAGGCGTAGATGATGCAATGAGGGATTGGATGAGTATTGGGCGAGTCAAGAGACTGCAAATGATATATCTGGTCATGTCCCAATCTGCACATAGAGAAGGCTGCCAATGATGCGTTGAAAGTACTTTATTTCATCAGGCGTCGCCTCCCCGGAGTGCTTGACCAAGTGGACATCCGCCCCAGAGGGCAGCAGAGTGCAGACCGGATTGGAATCTGCCATCCCAAAGCGATTGACGATCTCCTGAGATGTACCTAGATTGATCAATGTCTAGACGCTTAGCCAAGCAATCATGCGTAACCCAAATCCCAAGATAGGAGTCGATCTCGCCTAGATCAGTCATTTCATAGCGCATGGACAATGAATTCTTAATGTCTGCAATCAGTGGGAGTGAATCGCCTAAGATGGTGACATCATCGACATAGAGGATAATGATTATGGTTCCCCCCACATCTTGGCGATGATAAACCCCAGCATCTGAGTGCATGCGTGTGAAGCCGAGCCCAGGGAGAACTCCATGAAACTGCAAGTTCCATGCGCGCGAGGCTTGTTTGAGGCCGTAGAGAGCCTTCTTTAATCAACAGACTTTGTCTTTTTGGTCCAGAGTGATGAAACCTTGTGGTTGCTCCATGTAGATCTCTTCCTCCAGTGTGCCATTAAGGAACACCAACTTGACGTCCATTTGATGTATCTCCCAATCCTCTAGCATGGCCAATGCTAGGAGCAGTCTCAAAGACTCAAATCTGGCAACTGGTGAGAAAGTTTCATCATAATCAATCCCCTCCACTTGGGTGAACCCCTTTGCGACTAAATGTGCATGAAATCTGCCATCAGATTTGCGTGCAAACACCCATCGAGATCGCACAGCCTTGCGGCCCGGCGGTAGATCTACAAGTTCCCAGGTACCATTCTTAGCAAGTGCATCAATTTCATATTGACACGTGGCTCTCCATTGATCGGCAGAGTCTGAGGACATCACTTCCTGAAACGTAGCCGGAGTGATTGCCTCTGCCATCGCTAATAGTGCCATATGCAATAGGTGCCCCCCTGCATTTGCGTTAGAAGTGAGGAATCTAGGATTAGGATGCAGATTAGGGCGAAGACGCCTAGGTGAGGGCAGGGCATGGTGGACCAAAGGACGGTCCTGGCAATGCTGAGTAAGGCTGGTGCAAGCGGACTTGGCACACAGGCTGAACGCGGTGTGGTGGAGTGTCATGAACCATTCTCCGGAGAGGGCCCTTGAAGGACCCTTCCTTATAGGAGGAAACCCAGCCTCTATGGTGTCACCCTGTTCACACGAGCAAAAGGGGTGAGTAGAGGTGTCCACAATATCACGCGCACATTGTTGCGCCAGCGATTCTTGGCACAATCGACATACAGCAAGCCCCACTTAAAGGCAACCCTTCTAGCAACAAAAGACAGCATTAGGGCCTTCCTAAGGACCCTTTGGAACGACCCTAGGAACTCTACAATAGGTACTAACCTGGTATCAAAGGCCCTACAATGCGTTATTAGACCAACTCTAATAACTATAGAACAAACTATAAGGCAACACTAAGGACCTTAATAGAAGTATTAGGGTCGACTCTAAGGACCCTAATAGAACTATATAAGGGCCTTATAAGATAACACTATTCCTAACCAAACTACAAGTCCTCAAATGACCGGCCCTAAACTAACTAACAGGAAATGAATCAGGTGCTTGCACGTGCACTAAAACAGTGAACACATGGACAATGGAAGCTCTTACTCATCAAGAGAAGCTTCTTACTCAGCAGCTTACTGAGCATGACCGAGCATGCTCAGTAAGCGTCCTCCGACTTCTTACTCATCACTCTATGGTGCTTGATAACAAGGTTATGACTTGTTCCCTAATTAGCAGTTCTCTTGTAGTATATAAGCACTCAATAAAGTAGCGGACAGTCCTCAGACTGTCCATTTGTTTATGGCACTCTCCAACCCTGGGATACTCCTTTAAGGACCATCCCCTTGTGACTACCCTGGCCTCTTCCCTGTGTGATTGCTCGACTCTCACAGTAACAATACCTCTCTGGTATCTGTTACTACTCTGGACTCTACTTCTTGCCCACGCAGTCTTGGATGTCTATCAACTCGTCTTCGAGCTTATCCCTCGCTCTTGAACTGGATAGTTCAACAGTGAGTCTTGACACGGAGTATGTGGAACAGGCTGAGTGGGAGGGGTAAGGTAAAGTGAATTAGGTGTATTGGGATCTAGTGGGGTTTCCGGAGGCGCAGGACTAAGTCCGCAGCCATCCAGTTCATGTGGAAGTGGGGCAGTGAAAGAAACCAGTCCTGTGAAGACCAAGGGTTGTGCAGGAGGAGGAATATCAGTAAGTTCTCCCCTAGCAGGCAGTATGCACTCATTGAAAGTGACATCGCGTGATAAGAACAGCTTTCAGGTGGATTGATTCCAGAGTCAGTAACCCTTAGATCCAGACTTGTACCCAACAAAAATCATCTCGACTGATCTTGGATCAAGCTTCTTCCATTTGTTAGCAGGCATGTGTACATATGCCTTACATCCAAAGACGCAGAAATAGGACGTCTGGAACTTGTCCATCCGTCCAGACTGAGTGAGGTGTGTTCCAATGGAGAATGCGTGTAGGAGTGCGATTTTAGATATGGACTGCTGCATCAGTAGCAAGCTCCCAGAACCCCAGAGTAAGACCGGTGTGTTACCAAGTGGTTTGGGGTCTGGAAGATGCCGGAACACCTGAACTATGGACTGCACTGTTTCCATTATGCGTGCGTCAGATCTTGATCATTTATGTTCGTTGATATCACATTCGGAACGCGTTGATCGTATCTTTCAGAAGATGTACTGAAGAAGCAATGAGTAGCATTGCTTCTGTCCCAGATGTTCCTGTACCGCCACGTACGTCGATTCCTTGATTGGGGAAGCACTTAATGCTTCCACCACCGAGATCATTTACATAGAAGCAACCTCGCTTCTATGAGCCACCTTTTGCTTCTATAGCACCAACCAGTACTACAGTAGCATGAACCTTATCCCTGTAGGGCTATATAAAACCTCCAGTAGAAACAGTTGAGCCTTAAGCTCGACTTAGTTTGCCAATCCCAAACAGTTGACTCCTACCCCATCTGCAGAGCCCCTCTCATCTTGTTGTCATACTCTAGAAGGATCTAACACTCCTTCCCCTCCACGAGTATTGCTTGCTTGACTCAAGCATATCTGCATTGGTAGGACGCGTTTATAGACGCGACCATTGATCTTATTTAAGGCACTTTGGAGCCTTAACATGGTGGCATGTAGCATAGCATGCATCTTGTCTTCGAGGGTCCAGTTCCATCTCTCCGCTATGCCATTCTGCTGTGGTGACCCTGGCATTGTCAATCTATGCTCAATTCCCTTTTGATCTAAGACCAATCTGAGGGCACCGGACAAGTACTCCCCTCTGCGATCTGAGTGTAGTGCTTTGATCTTATTGTTGGTCTGGTTTTCTGACCATGCAAGATATTTTTTAAACGCATCAGCACACTGATCTTTAGTTTTGAGCAAGTACACTACCCCATAATGGGAGTAGTCGTCAATAAACGTTGCCCAATAAGTTGCGCCTCGGATAGACCGGGTCTGCATCGGACCGGCTAAGTCAGTATGCACGATCTGTAGAGGCCGATCTGATTGCTTAGGTGAAGCCAGGAAAGGAAGTCACATCTGTTTGCCGAGTTCACACCCTGGGCAAGGTGACTGATCACGATCCGCTGAACTAAGCAAGATTCCCTTGACGGAATGAGCGTATTTGATTAGTGTGCGTGAGGACATATGTCCCATATGCTGATGCCAGATGTTAAGCGGTAGCACCCCCACTTGCGCGTGTAGGGCCAGAGATGAGAAGTCAATATAGAATAGGTTATTCTTCAGGTATCCTTGTGCGACTTTCCAATCTTTGTAGTAGATTTGGCATCCGTTCTGAGTAAAAGTGATATGTCCCCCCCTCTGGAGCAACGTGCTAACTGAGAAGTAACACGCATCGGCTTCCGGAACATGCATGACATCTGTGAGGGTTAATGGAAACTTCCCAATGCCTCCAGACGGTAGGATGGATACAGATCCGGTCCCAATCTGCTTGATGATAGCATGACCTCCGAGGTTAACTGATCCGGTGGCTGGAGCATAGGTGATGAAGTCGGTCCGGAACGGACTGATGTGATGGGTAGCTCCTGAGTCAATCATCCAGCGTGATCTAGTCGCTGAGTAAAGGGAAATGCGAATGTCATTTTCATCATCCAAGATCTCTGTAATAGTAGCAGTAGTCTCTACTATGTGCACGTTGACCTTTCTGTTAGTGTCCACGCCAGACTCTCTCCCTTTCTTCACCTTCTCCTCCTCATCCTTTTTCTTCTTCCAGCACTCAGGACTCTTGTGACCAGCTTTCTTGCAATAATAACATTTTATTTTCTTCTTATCATCCTGTTTCTTGACCGGAACAACTTTGTTAAGGGAAGTGGAGGAGCCAGCCTGACAACTCTCTTCATTGAGAATGTGTTCCTGAATGGCTTTTGGGGAAAGCTTGTTTGGAAGATTAGAGCTGAGGATAGCTTGCATAAGACCAGAGTAGGAGCTGGATAGTGCCTGAATTAGAGTGAGACTGAATTGGAGATTGGTGACAGGCATGTCATTGTTCTGAAGATTGATCCTGGTATCATTCAATTTCTGTAGTTGTGGGAACATCGGGCTGGTGTCATCTAGATCAAAACGCGTAAGGGCGGTCCAAGAGTTATGTAGGGACATAGATCCAACGCCAATGCAAGTAATCTTAAGTTGTTCCCACTTGAGTTTACAGGTGTCGAACTTGGTGTTATTGCTTATCTCTGCATATATATCTTTCTGGAGATGGAGCTGGAAGACGCCTAACAATATGTCTTCTTCAATGTCCCAAGTGCTATCTCCAGAGGGCTTTGTATCAATAAGATGATGCCGGAAACCATTCATTCGGGTAATGGCCTTGAAGTGAAATGACCAAGTAGTCCAATTTGATGAATCTAAGATCTCCAGGGGCGTTCCCGAGGGGATAGTGAATATGGGTGCCATATGATGTAATAAGGTGAATTGCCAATCCAGACCAGTGGAGCAATTGTAGCCAGATCAATTAGAGATCAAATCAGTATCTTTGACGCATGATGTAACTGCGCGTGTGTCAATCCTTTGGTTCCAGGGACCAAGGGAGTAAGATGTCGTCTGATAACAGAGGTTTGTGGGGAAGGGAGGTGTTATAGGAATAAATGTGTGTGGTGATCTCTGTGGGTTTTAGATATGGGCAGGGCCCATAACCTGTTGAAGATAGATGCAGTGTGTGTGATTAGATAGCAGCAGATGATAAGATCGCAGGCAGATCTATCAGACAATAGTTCAGTTTGGTTGACACAAAACTGATATAAATAATGTACCTATCAGACAATAGCTACAATGCGTCATCAGTACTGTGAGATAGGATATCATAGTGTAAATACTCACTTCAGTTTGGTTGACACAAAACTGAAGTGATCTACGTACTTTGTGGTGTTCTTAAGTACCTGAGACCGCCACTGGATGCAGTACAGTTAACTACCATCACAGATCACTAAGTAAGTCCAAGGATCAGTTGTAAGTAGCTACCAATTGTTCTAAATCACTCTATCAGTGTAACTAACGCATGCTGCAGCATATGAGCTGAGCCAGTGATGCCCGGTCCGGGTGATCCGACGTGTCAACGCATCTGAGTTGTGATCATATCACAACACACCTGAGACTCTGGGCAGTGCAGATCTCAACACAAACAGCCACAGAGCAAAAACCACCCTGAGCTCGCTAGCAAACCGAACAAACACGAACAGCCCATGCATAGAACACTTCCCCAATCTCCCACCCAGTGCCCCAGATTGGGACAGACACATTAGCATGGGAAAGGTAACGGAACCACGCCAAGCAGAAGACCGCATCACCATCTACTGCATTGGTGTCAACACAAACAAAGGATGAACAGACAATAAGCAACTTGGAGTGGCAACAGCAGTACTATACAAAAACGAGAGGATACTAGGACACAAAGAACAGGTAATCGGAACAACAGTAACAGTCGAGGGCACACACCTCTGCTCACTAATGACCAGCCTCGAAGCCCTAGCAGAATACCTTGACACACGGATGACCATCACACCCACAAATGCCCACATCTTCCTACTAACACATGTGGCTGCAGAACTAGCCATCAGCCACAAACCCCATGATGAACAAGCGATAGCTCTATGCCATCTAAAACAAATAGGTGAGATCTTTATGTTGAGATCTGCACTGCCCAGAGTCTCAGGTGTGTTGTGATATGATCACAACTCGGATGCTGTTGACACGTTGGATCACCCGGACCGGGCATCACCGGCTCAGCTCATATGCTGCAGCATGTGTTAGTTACACTGATAGAGTGATTTAGAACAATCGGTAGCTACTTACAACTGATCCTCGGACTTACTTAGTGATCCGTGATGGTAGTTAACTGTACTGCATCTAGTGGTGGTCTCAGGTACTTAAGAATGCCACAAAGTACGTAGATCACTTCAGTTTTGTGTCAACCAAACTGAAGTGAGTATTTAAACTATGATATCTTATCTCACAGTACTGACGACGCGTTGTAGCTATTGTCTGATAGGTACATTATTTATATCAGTTTTGTGTCAACCAAACTGAACTATTGTCTGATAGATCTGCCTGCGATCTTATCATCTGCTGCTATCTAATCACACATACTGCAGTCTATCTTCAACAGGTTATGGGCCCTGCCCATATCTAAAATCCACAGAGATCACCACACACATTTATTCCTATAACACCTCCCTTCCCCACAAACCTCTGTTATCAGACAACATCTTACTCCCTTGGCCCCTGGAACCAAAGGATTGACGCGCACTGCAGTTACATCACGCGTCAAAGATACTGATTTGATCTCTAATTGATCTGGCTACAATTGCTCCACTGGTCTGGATTGGCAATTCACCTTATTACATCATATGGCACCCATATTCACTATCCCCTCGGGAATGCCCCTGGAGATCTTAGATTCATCAAATTGGACTACTTGGTCATTTCGCTTCGAGGCCATTACCCGAATGAATGGTTTCCGGCATCATCTTATCAATACAAAGCCCTCTGGAGATGGCACTTGGGACGTTGAAGAAGACATACTGTTAGGTGTCTTCCAGCTCCATCTCCAGAAAGATATATATGCAGAGATAAGCGATAACACCAAGTTCAACACCTGTAAACTCAAGTGGGAACAACTTAAGATTACTTGCATCGGCATAGGATCTATGTCCCTACATAACTCTTGGACCTGCCCTCACGTGTTTTGATCTAGATGACACCAGCCCGATGTTCCCACAACTACAGAAATTGAATGATACCAGGATCAATCTTCAGAACAATGACATGCCTGTCACCAATCTCCAATTCAGTCTCACTCTAATTCAGGCACTACCCAGCTCTTACTCTGGTCTTATGCAAGCTATCCTCGGCTCTAATCTTCCAAACAAGCTTTCCCCGAAAGCTATTCAGGAACACATTATCAATGAAGAGAGTCGTTGGGCCGGCTCCTCCAGCTTCCCTTAACAAAGTTGCTCCGGTCAAGAAACAGGACGATAAAAACAAAATAAAATGTTATTATTGCAAGAAAGCTGGTCACAAGAGTCCTGAGTGCTAGAAGAAGAAAAAGAATGAGGAGGAGAAGGCAAAGAAAAAGAGAAAGTCTGGCGCGGACACTAACAGAAAGGTCAACGTGCACATAGTAGAGACTACTGTTACAATTACGGAGATCTCGGATGATGAAAATGACATTCACATTTCCCTTTACTTGGTGACTAGATCACGCTGGATGATTGACTCAGGAGCCACCCATCACATCAGTCCGTTCCGGACCAACTTCATCACCTACACTCCGGCCACTGGATCAGTTAACCTCAGAGGTCATGCTATCATCAAGCAGATTGGGACCAGATCTGTATCCGTCCTACCGTCTGGAGGCATTGGGAAGTTTCCATTAACCCTCACCGATGTCATGCATGTTCCAGAAGCCGACGCGTGCTACTTCTCAGTCAGCGCGTTGCTCCAAAGGGGGGGACATATCACTTTTACTCAGAACGCATGCCAAATCTACTACAAAGATCGGAAAGTCGCGCAAGGATACCTGGAGAATAACCTATTCTATATTGACTTCTCATCTCTGGCCCTACACGTGCAGGCGGGGGTGCTACTGCTTAACATCTGGCATCAGCGCATGGGACATATGTCCTCACACGCGCTAATCAAATATGCTCATTCCGTCAAGGGAATCTTGCTTAGTTCAGCGGATCGCAATCAGTCACCTTGCCCCGGGTGTGAACTCAGCAAACAGACACAACTTCCTTTCCTGGCTTCACCTAAGCGATCGGATCGGTGTCTACAGATCGTGCATACTGACTTAGCCGGTCCGATGCAGACCTGGTCTATCCGAGGTGCAACTTATTGGGCAACGTTTATCGACGACTACTCTCATTATGGGGTAGTGTACTTCCTCAAAACTAAAGATCAGTGTGCTGATGCGTTTAAAAAATATCTTGCATGGTCAGAAAACCAGACCAACGATAAGATCAAAGCACTACACTTGGATTGCGGAGGGGAGTACTTGTCCAGTACCCTCAGATCGGTCTTAGATCAAAAGGGAATTGAGCATAGATTGACAATGCCAGGGTCACCACAGCAGAATGGCATAGCGGAGAGATGGAACCGGACCCTCGAAGACAAGATGCGCGCTATGCTACACAGCGCCGGTCTTACTCTGGGGTTCTGGGTGCTTGCTACTGACGCAGCAGTCCATATCTACAATCGCACTCCTACACGCAGTTCTCCGGTGGAACACACCTCACTCAGTCTGGATGGACGGACAAGTTCCAGACGTTTCCTATTTCCGTGTCTTTGGATGTAAGGCATATGTACACACGCCTGCTAACAAATGGAAGAAGCTTGATCCAAGATCAGTCGAGATGATTTTTGTTGGGTACGAGTCTGGATCTAAGGGTTACTGACTCTGGAATCAATCCACCCGAAAGCTGTTCTTATCGTGTGATGTCACTTTTGATGAGCACATACTGCCTGCTAGGGGGGACCTTACTGACACTCCTCCTCCTGCACAACCCTTGGTCTTCACAGGACCGGTTTCTTTCACTGCCCCACTTCCGCACGAACTGGATGGCTGCGGACTTAGTCCTGCACCTCCGGAAACCCCACTAGATCCCAATACACCTAATTCACTTTACATTACCCCTCCCACTCAGCCCTTTCCATCTCTGCCCTGTCTGCTGCCTCAGCCCAACCCACCATATCACTGCCATTGCCAGCTGCCACCACCTCTATGTCTCCTGTGATTGCACCAGCTCTAGTCTTGCTTGCCACTGACACCTTAGCTCAGCCCACTGCCACCCTCTTAGTTTCACCCTCAGTCTCAGTCAACATCATGCCTAATGCCAAGTCTCAGTCATGCATGATACTAGCAACAAAGCACTGTCATCACCTCAAGCCACCAGCACCACCCAAGAAGACCAAGGCCTTGGACCTGAGCCCAGCAATGCAGCCCCACAAAAAGATCAACAGTTGCCACCATGACATCACCACAGGAGAAGTCACCAGTGCAAGGACCATGCTGCACCACACCTCCCCTTCCACTGCATCCCTGTCCATGCATATGACCTCATCCACACATGCTGCCACCATCTGCAGTGGCAAAGATCTCATTTCCACGGCTGCGAGATGATTACAAGAGACCTGCTCATGTCTTGTTTTTGCATGTCTTGTTTTTGGACACTGACCCCACACTCTCTAGCTCGTTGCTTGTCACGTGCTTGTCACGGATGTCCCACGGACCAGTTGCCACACCTCCCTCTTACCTTACACACCACCACCACTACCACCACCATGTCTGCACGTCCCGGCCCTCAGCAACGCTACCTAGCAAAGGATATCTTTGGAAGTGACTCAGAGCTGTCAGATGCCCCTGATGCAGAAGGTACGCAAATCCATCGCTGTCAAAGCTCCATGCATCATGACTTTTTTTATCTTCTTTTCTTTTCTTTTTTGCAGAGGAGAGCTTTCCACCTCGCTCACGCCCAACATCGGCCCCACCTGATGGAGGAGAGGAGACAACGGATGATTCTGCAGACGAATATCGGCAAGCACGCATAGTACCGCAGAAGCGGAGGAAACAAAGGCGCCGTGAGCGCGCGGACGATGATGGGCAGGCAGTACGCGTCGGCAAGGCGCTGCGCAAGCGCCGAGTTAGGCAGAGGAAGGAGCCCACTGAGGAGGATCTGTTGAACCTTCCTCCTGAAGAAGGTGCGCTTTTTCAGCGTCGGTTCTGTTGGCTGTGGGTTAGACTGACGAGATACCTCTGTGGGTCAACATTGGCGCAACACGGATAGCGAAAAAGTTGCGGCTCGATCTGGAGATTGACACGATTCTAAAGACGAACAAGGCGTCTCGGCCGAAGAAGCGCAAGAAGGAAGACGACCTGGATCAATTTGCGGATGCGGAGGTGTCTCAACTGCGAGAGGATATGTTGAATGCAGCCGAACTCGACGAGCAAGCTAACCGCGAAAAGTTACCGGCGACATTGAAGCTAAAGCTATTGCCCAAAGTCATGGGCGCACTCAGAAAGTGCGTACTTTTGTCCGCACAGTTTGTATCGTGATATTCATCCTTCGGCTGCACTTCCTGCTCACAGGAGCTCCCTTTGGCAGTCTATCGTCGACAATAACCTCCTGGGGGGTGTCCGGCGGTGGTTGGAGCCGCTTCCGGACAAATCACTGCCTGCTTTGAACATACAAAAGGATATTTTCAGCATCCTGCCTACATTGGATATCGATACAGCTGTTCTCAAAGAGTCCAAGCTCGGCCGGATCGTGCTGTTCTACACCAAGTGCAAACGAGTGACGCCAAATATCATGCGGACTGCCGATGCGCTCGTGTCTGCGTGGTCCCGCCCTATCATCAAAAGATCTGCGTCATACCGCGACCGGTCGATACCGACGGCGAACATGTCCGTGGGGGATGGTGGCGCCCCACATGAGCGACTGAACGTGATCCTCGCGCGAGCTCGAGAGGGAGAGCGGAATCGTGTGAGAAAGAACGCGGTGATGATTCCCCAACGGGAACTGGGATCGTACACGGTCGCACCGAGGTCGAATGCGGGGGTGCTGAAGAATAACCTGAGTGTAGATATGGATATTGAGAGAAGGAAACGGAATGCGGAGAGATTGCGGAGCCTGACGCGGAAGATGGGGTCGCAAAGGTTCTAGTAGTAGTAGAGTAGCGGAGTACTCCCACCAAGGCGGACACGAGGCGAGGTCATGTGAATGACAGGCGTGTGGCTGAATGGTGCTGAGATTGAAAATTGACTCGTTCGAGCGCCAAATTGAGTTTCAACAAAACACTCATTTCGTTCCTCTCCTTGTTTCGGTCGTTCCAGCCTCCAGCTTTGCTCTCGCTCTATCTCATCTCTATTCTATCCATTCCCCTCCCTCTCTTTTCCTCCATCGTCCCCTATCATTATGCCCCCCTCAAATCATCGATCTACCTTATTATCGCGCGCTCCTTCTCCAAGAACCCCCTCTATGCGCTCCCCCGTTCAACACCCTCTGCATATCTCATCAAGCGACAATAGGAAGAGTTCCGACAGCTGGAATAGCTCAAACTATGATCCAGCAGATGATTCCGATCTCGAGTGGAAACCGGAACACGTCCTCCTACTCACAAGGGTCTGTCTCATTCCTAATCCTTTCCTCGGCTGCTTATCATATCCCTTTGTCCTCGTCAGACACTCGATGCTCTTCCTGCTCACGTACTCACCCCCTTCATTGGTCCTGTTCCCCCTTCGAATTTACTCGACAAGATTACGCGCGGTGTATCCCAGGCTAAAGGTCCGAGCGAATGGCCTTATTCACTACGTGCTACCCGCTCCAAACTTGTTGAACTTTGCCGTGCTCGCGCGAAGGAAGTCTCCGCCGAGAAAAAACGATATATCGTTATCGAAGAAGAGGACGGGGACCAGGATCTCGAACAGTTTCGTGAGGTCCTCAAACGCACAACTAACATCGGGCGCCCCCTCTGCCGCCAGAACAGCATGGACTTTATGAAGTCCGCCAAACTCGAGCTACGCGGTACGGACGCATTTTCCAGGTATTTTCGCTCTCTATTTCCCTTATTTAGAACCTTTTCTCCAACCTTTCTCCCGCATAGGACTGCCCACCGTCTTCATCACTCTGACCGCCTCTTCCCCAACCCGGCCTACCATCCTTACGCGCGCCCATCGTCTGCTGACGCTCAAACCCTCAACGTCTCAACACCCTCTTCCACTACCCTGCATTCCTGTGGCACGGCACAGACTCAATGGAAACCCCAGCCTTCTCGTTCATCAATTTGCCGCTCCCTATCCACGATGTCCACTACATCGTCATCATCTTCCCTGCGGTCTCTTCCCCGTATCCCCGCGCGGCGCACTGACTCATTTGGCGAGGCCCGCAAGTCAATGAAGCGCGCACCTTCGTTTAGCGTTGCCGCAAAGGACTCGGATGTCAGTTCCGATGAAGAGGAGAACCTTCGTACGAAACAGACAAAGAAGGCTCGTCGCGGTGCTGAACACCAAATCAATAAGACGCCATCGAGCCAGGATGAGAACTCCCCTCGTCGTCCTCGCATGAACCTTCAGAGGAATCCCTCTATCTTTGGCCCTGAACTTCCTCACCGGTCCCCTGCGCCACCTACATATCCGCAGCCCGCGACCCCTCATTTACTGGAACAAATTCCTGCTATGGGCGCTCATCCACCCCCACCCGCTCATACTCCCCGCACTCCTGGTACCCAACGCACGCTTCGCCGTATGCGCCCCATTCCGTCGCGTGCTGCGCGCCGCATCAGTTTCAGCAGTCTGGGTGAGAGCGATGTGGTGTGCGACCCTGTGGACATCATCCCTGGTGAAGGTCTCGGCAATGGGCTCGATAGCGCCTTCCAATTGCGTTGACTTCCGCTCTCCCACGCCCTCCTCGCTCATTTGGGCGCCGACTCTTTTGACCCGCTTTTGCGGAAGGTTGATCATGTTCGCACCCTTGTTCAACATCATCCCTGACTTGCCTATCTCCTCGATTGACGCAACGAACAGTCTAACATTATCTCACTCCTTCGGTTCACTAACCTGGTCCTGACATAACTCCTTCACACGTTCATTCACCCGTATCAATACTTCGGGATCGACACACTCATTACCTTCAACTTCACTCTACGTCATATCATCATTTGTAGTGGGTTTCCTGCCGTCAAGGTTGTACTCTTTCGAAATCCCAGGTTCGACCTCACGCTCTGCTTCACTCGGCTATGGCTCCCGTCCGCTCGCAGCACCTTCCTCACACCACTACCTGCTCATATCCCTTCATCGGCCAATATTACCTGTACAACACCATGAATTATATAAAAGTCATTATGTTGCCGTGTACAAGTTGCTCCGGACATTCATACACACAGCTGTCTAGTTAACACTGTTGTCTCATCACGACTTTTAGGTGTGTGGTTTGTCCATACTTTTACTTTTGGCTTGTAACTACCTTTATCAATCTTTGGCCTCAACACTTCCGCTCCCTCACAGTTATCAAGCTTTGTGTACATTCTTTTCTTCGAATACCTTTTTCCTGTCGTCCGCTAACAGTCTGTCTTTCTTGATAAGGCCGAGGCAGAGAACGTTCGCAGTGCTGGCCCTGCGATTCCGATATATAAATTGCTCTGCATCGAAAAGCTGCAACCTCCGTTTCGGATCATAGCATCCTAACGGAGGTTTCGGGACCACAAAATTCATTCCGAGACTTTCCTGAAGTCTTGTTCAACGGCATGGCAATGTATGAGGACTCAGATGTTGATCAGGTCTCTTGTCACGTATCACGTATCCAATAGGAAATGGGAAATTAAATGGGACAACACTCTAGACAACGCCCTAATTCTCGCCTTTATTTGATTCTGTTGCGCTCTAATTGATTGCGCAGATGGACAAACCCAGGTTTCCCCTGTATATGCAACTAGTTCGATCCAAATACGACAGGCTTGAAAGCGGGGAAGGTGGGAAGTATACGAAAAGGAACTGCGCCAGCCTCCCTATGTGCAAGAGATAAAATAAATAACGGTCGAATCGACGTTCTACCTTCGCCGACATATCCTCAGCACACCCGGGAATAGCAAAAAAAAAAAAAAAGGACAAAATGCAGGGGGGGGGGGGGGGGGGGGAAGGACGATGACTCACCAACAAAGTGGATTGGATCGTTACTACGGGGCCGCCTCAGCCAGCGCGGCGGAGGACGCCTCCTCGGCTCGCGCGATCCTCTGCCTGCGCCGTTCCGCAATCTCTGCGCGCTTCTCGGCGATGAGAACGGAAGCGCGCTCGTCCCACCGATGGGCCCAATAGCCGAGATAGCCAAAAGCGAGCATCGAGATGAGGTGTCCGCCGGGGTCTGTTCTCGTCCATGTTCACGAAACGCGAGCAAGCACGCAACGCCAACGAACCAAATTCGCCCAAGATGAAATTAAAAGGCAAAGACACAGCGGGTCAATAACATGTGGCGCAAGGGCGAAAGGATAAGAGGATAAAAATAAATAAAAAATTAGGAAAAATCAGCCAAAAATCTCTTGGGCAAAGGTTGAACACGAGGGTAAGCGTGGCGATGGAAGATGGAGGGGGAAGGGGATTGGGGGGGGGGAAATAAGGAGGGCGTATATACACGCACTGTCGAGGAGATTGCGCTTTTGGATGCCAAGTTGGCCTATGCGGGCGCCGAGCCCGAACAGGGAGAAGCCGATGATGGAGCTGAGCATGGGTACAGATTGGACGGCGTCGCTCTTTTTGAGAACGAGCCGTTGTGGAGGTTGTGTGTGATGGTGATGGACTGTGTATGAGCTGACGCGATTGCCTGCCTGATAAATACGTGTAAACAGAACTAATTACAAGTCACGTTCACTGAACGGAACTCGCAGAAGTGACCATCCGCCTTACACCCGTCATCCCAACTGCCGTCGCAACAGCACGATTCCCCAACGTGCGCAAGGCCAGCGAGGCCGTCATCCAAATCTTGAACACGGGGATCGGTATCTGTGCGCCGATCCATCTCTTTATCTCTTCTTTACGCATCTGAACCATTTGCGCAGAATGTATCGAACTCGTCGACGCGGCATTCATGCGTGCCACCGTTACCGCGGGCAGATCCTGCGCGTCAGTATGATATCGCGGACCACATTTTTTTCAAGCTGCAGGGAGCGACGCCTAGCGCGCTCTCCGAATCCGTTGAGGTGGCCAAGGAGATCGTAAAAACACACGGCGGCGATAAATTCTATTTCGCAAAAACGCAGGAGGAGGCAGGGGTGATGTGGGCGGACCGTAAGATGGACTATACTCCAGCTTAGCGTATGCAGGCGAGGGAGCAATGGCCTGGTCAACGGACGTGTGGTGAGCACTCCCAACGAAGTGGCTTCAAAGCCTTACGTGTCCCTCGAACTTACTTGACGTTGGACAGTGTCCCTATCTCGAAGCTTTCACAACTCGTATATGAGACTCAGCACGACATCGAGCACTCTGGCATCCTGTATTCCATCGTGGGCCACGCAGGGGATGGTAAATTCCGGGAGGCGATTCGTGAACCGACCGCTAATCATGTGGCGTCAACCCCAACCATAGGAAACTTCCATACCATACTTACCTTCAAGACGGACGCGGAGCTGAACACTGTGCGTGGGCTCGTGCACCGCATGGTCGAGCGTTCACTTGCGCTTGACGGAACTTGTAAGGCCACACCACTCTTTCCCCCTTCCGCCTAAGACTCATATGCACATTCATTCCAGGTACTGAGGAACACGGCGTCGGGATTGGCAAAAAAGGCATTCTTGACCGAAGAGCTTGGTGCAGGCACAGTCGCCCTGATGAAGACAATCAAGCAGGCAGTTGACCCCCTTGGAATCATGAACCCCGGAAAGGTAGGCCTATCACTAACCTCATTGCGGGACTAATTCAAAGGGCGACATCTAGCTATACCTAGACGACAATACCGTATCCCACCCCTGAGGATAGTAGGGACGAGAGTGCCCCGTTTAAGGGTTATTTTTGAATCGCTTAGATGACCAAACATAGTGAACCCCATGATAAAACCACACTTCCCCTTACGATACAACAATATAGATTACAAAAGCTTCATCATCGTGCACCTTCAACAATCGCCGATTGCTCCTGGACAGGCTGTGCATGCTGCTGCTATCCTGTCCGACTCAGTGCGGCGCCGACCGCCTGAGTTCGGATGCTCAGCCCTCGCGTCTTCTCAATGACAGACTGATATATTGGCAGTGCTGGGCGGTGAATCTCGATAACATTCTACAAAAGGACAGTCAGTCCGACGGTATGATGGCGGGGAAGAGCTTGCCTTTTCGAGGTCTATCTTGGCGTCAGAGGCCGTTCGAGTGTCACGGATGAGGTTAACGATCCATTTTTCCCCTTCATCTGGTGAGAGGTTGAGGCGGGCAGAGAGGTCGCTTTGGATAGACGGGTCAGCACGACTTATCATCGCGTCCGAAAAAGAGGACAACGTACGCAATGTCGATCCGCTGGTGGATGCGGCAGTACGCCTCACTGATGAGGTAGCGCGCATTGTCAAGGAATTCCTCCCCGATCTCGCTTAGGAAGAAATCATTTCCAACGACGCGCTCGGCGAGCTGCAGCTCACGCTGCGCGGCCTCGTAAGTCAAATTTAACGTAGAGCTCCTTGAGGAACATTGTGACGGGATCCGAGTATTGGTACTCTTCCAGTTGTACGACCTTGACCACCTCCCGTATCGCGTGTCGCACGCGCGAGCTGATCGGAGCTGCCGCCGCCGCATTGCCCGCTTGTGCCCTGCGCGAGAGCACGGCAGCGACGGCGACGTAACGTAGGACGCAAGGTGCGGCGGACTGGATCGTATTGAGGTAGGCGGGGGCGAGGAATGTCTCGTGGAGGAGAGTGCGGCCGGCGGGGTGGTTGAAATACACAAAGAGAGACCAATGCACGAGCCACGCACGCGAGTGTAGCGTTGCGAGGGGCTCCGCGTGCGAAGGTGTTGCCGACGATGCGAGCGGGGTCGAGCCTGCGCGCGCATCAAGCGTCTCACGCAGCGTGTTGAGCTCCTCGAGCGCCACGTCCCCACTTCCCTGTGAGGATGTCCGAGGCAAGCTTGCCCCAGTGCGCGGAGGTGTTCAGGTCGGTGTTGGTGGAAAGTACTGAAACTTCCCAAAGTTGTATAATGCAGTCATTTGTTCGAGGGTGAGCTGTATGATTAAGGAAGCCTAGCTTGTTATGGTCGAGATGTGGGATATAACGTATCGTCACTCACACCATAGTTATCCTTGAGATAGGTCAGGTTTTTTATTTTCGTCCTGACGCAGAGCCTGGGCATCATCCGGGTTCTCGATCACATCTAGGACAGCTTGCGCCTCTTGCTGAAGCTGCTCGTTTATTGCCACAGCCTTTTCTCTCGCGTACGTCAAATCGAATATATGAGAGTAAAAACCTGGATCCTCTCACACCTTCTGGGACCTCAGAATCGGGAGTCAATTGCTCATAGAGATATACGATATATTTGTGCCCTTTGCAAGTTCATACTGAGCAGCTGCGACTTGCTCTGGAATAATCGTCCTTGTGAGGTCGTACTCGGCCATTTTTGCATTCGTTGATTGCAGAATGCAGAATTCCCAATCGTCACCACACGAACACCTACGTTGTGCGCAGCTGTGAAGATTGGATTTCCGATTTGCACCGCTGGAGTGTCAGCTAATCACCCGATCGTCTCCATGAAGGTACACAGGAAAGGGTTGGCTTCAACGACATGTCATGACGAGAGTGGGTACTCTGTCTGCTCCTGCCGTAAATCCTATTTGGAAGCTGGAGTAGTTGATATTTCACATGCAAACGCTCGTTTTTGCCCGTGCATAAGGGCGTATTGCATCTCATAATGGATTAAACACACAACAAAACAGAGAAAGCCATGTCCATACAATGCGGTAGGGACATTCACTGTATCGAACAAGTGCGTTCAGCACCCCATCGCGAAATTTTGATTTTACACTTACGAAAGTGAGTGCTGCACCTTTCGTTTTCTTTTCGCCTCCAAGCTCAAAGCTGCCGTACATGCTCAGCCATTGCCACAAGTTAATTATTGAATAGCAGACGCACTGTTTGCAGCGTTTGAGGGCTAATTGCATCTTGTATTTACATACTGTGCATTCCAGACGCAAGACGACTTTCTTGGTTGTCTTGGCCTACTCATCGAGCGATGTTTAATGCATTCGTCGTCAACGAGGAGCCAAGGGTCGGGCACACCTTCTTGTGAAAGACGGGCTTGGTCTGTCCACCATAACCCGACTGCTTGCGATCATATCGACGCTTCCCTTGTGCAGCAAGGGAGTCTTTGCCCTTCTTGTACTGTGTCACCTTGTGTGGGCTGCCAGCGGGGGCATACGGCTAGTCAGAGTGAGTGGAAGCAAGCGATGTCATGACATACGTGTGCTTTCTGCAATCCTTGTGAGCGCAGTCTGTTCGAGGTGATCAACCTATCTCCTAGTTCCTGTCTAGACAACTCACATGTCCGGCGGGTTCTACAGTCAAACAGTCAGTTATCCTCAAAGAGGTATGTCTTCGAGATCAACTTACTTGGGAATATTGACCATTCTTGTCTTCAACGGCAAGGCGTTAGTACTCGTACTTGTTCCGTCCAGGCAACGGGATTTTCCGCGCACCTGCTGCATAGTTTTACCTTTGAGTTCAAACCCTATGACAGGGGTCAGCCAGGGCCCGGCTCAGGCTCAGGCCGCGGCTTGTGATCATGTGCCATTGCATCCACTTGCACTCCAATGCGTTCCTCTTTCCTCTCCTCTCGCGCTCTCCCCTCCACGCCATCCCCTCGCATTCCCCACTCTACACCCGGGAACAGCGACAACACCTCAATTTGATTGCCTTCGACCGCATCCGCCTCACCACCCCACGCCCAGACCCAGATGACGTGTTCCCATAGTCATCGCCTTTCTACCCGAGGGCTCGCTGCCCACAGCGCCTCGCCCTGTCGCCCTTACCACGCCGTCCCGCGCTCGCGGACTCTTGGTCGGAGGAGTAGGATCCCCATGTGGTTTGTCCTAATGCATATAAAAAGACCACTAGCTGCCTTCTCGAATAGAAGTCAGCTTTTGCCTCTGCATAAAATATTCTCGTCTGCCTGCGTGAACCATTCCGTCGAGATCTCTCTCTCTCTCTCTCTTTCTCTCTCTCGCGCGCGTTGCACCTCGGGACACGACCTTGCTCTCAGCTACTTTTTGTCCGTACCCGCCCTCGGATCAAGCCCCACGGACTCCGCGTGCCCGACCTGGTGCGCTACAGTCTGGTTTGAGTCAATTACGGCGTTTGGTGATAGCGATCCCTGCAGATGAGAATGCACGTTCGCTGGAAACGGATGATGCCATAATTGGGACCCTGCCTATCGCGTGCGAGAGATGCCCAGACATGACCGTGACATGAAGGTCAACATGTCGCGTCGCGTTGATTGCTATAAAGCCGCGGCTTGAGGGCCCGTCTCAGGCTCACGCTTCATCGAGTGCAAGTCGAGCCCTGGGCCCTACAAAGCCTTCTAGTAAGGCCCGGCTCGGCTCAGGCTTCTGGGGCTCGGCAGCCGGGGCTCGACGGCTTGGAGCCGAGCCTTGCACATCACTCTTGCAGAACTAACATTCCGAAGGTGTTCCCGAGAATCTTTCTCGGATTCTTTGTAGTAGCTATGCGTAGTGAGGGCGATGAGAAAATGTGGTGGAACACGCGTGTAACGGATGTCGGTGACTGTGATGAAGATCTCGAAGGGGTCATGTTCGTTCGCTTCTTTGATACCGCGCTTTACGTCTCTCTTTATTTTTGCTTCACGCTTCTTACGGTGACTGGTACAGAACGAGCTGGCTGGAATAGTCTGGTTGAAACGTACCTCCAAGGTCTTTCTTGTAACACCAAAGTACGGAAGGACTTGCGGAGATACGTGCTTGGGAGAGAAGAAAATGAAGGTTTACGACCTGATCTCTACCCTTATCCCCGACGAGGAGTATAAAAGAGCAATGGTTCTTATTGATGAGCGTTGGAATACGCTGGTCAAGTTGCTTCCGCCGCATGCAGAGTGTCGAAACAGGGGGAATGGGGAAGCGTTGTGTGAAAACAAAAACGTCTCGTCGACTATACAATACACACAATACTGATCGCTAACGAACTGCGTTGTTCGTGACGGTCGATACGAGTCGAACCTCGTTGCGTTCATCGGAATAGTTCAAGTTCAAGGCAGAAACTGGAAACAAAGATCCTCAAAGGTGAGGAGCGTCGCGTGATCGTGACCATGATAAACCTAACTGCTGACTTTGGGGTATTATCTGAAACCTGACCACCATTCTACCTCTGTCACATTTACCTTCCCCTCCTATGATGTCCGTGGACCCCGAGGCCTTAGAAAGCAGACTGGAGGTTGCCCGCCAGAAGAAAGTGACTGGAGACGCGGCGTTCAAATCTGGGAACTTGACCGATGGTAGGTAGCCCAGCCCAATGAGTGCCTGGCACGGTTGTCTGCTTCGCATTTCATTGACCGCACCGCGGTATAGCCCTTAGAGCGTATTATGAGGTGTGCATTCCGAACATCGCGTCGATCGTGCCATCCCATCTGATTCGCCGTGGGAGGTGATACTTTACGCCGAAGGCTTGGAAAAGTGCGCGCTTCACACCGCCCCCCCAGTTGCCCACGACTCACGAGACACCCTATTCCGCCGTTCTTACAGATCGGGCAGCGGTCTAACCTCCGTTATGGGGGCGGGTCCCGCCCAGTCGGGGCCCGTCGATGGTGCCGCGGCACAGAAAGAGCGAACCGAGGTAGGGTAACCATGCTCGCCCTCGCGCGGGACCTTCGATGGCGTGCAGTGGGCTCACTCACCTCGCCGCGCGCCGTCACAGGGGGATGAGCTCGTCGAGAAGGCGTACGCGAACATGTCCGCGTGCCACATCAAGCGCGAAAATTGGAAGCGCGCGCAGGAGACGGCGGAGAAGGCGCTCGCCAAAAATCCGAAGAACTTCAAGGCGATGTTCCGCCGAGGCAAGGCCCTCGGCGAGCAGGGGTTCTTCGAACGCGCCGAGGACATACTCGAGGAGCTCATCAAGGAGAGCCCCGCAGGTGAGCCCGTGTGGAAGTTCCGGTGACCGTTCTTTTCGGGGGAGGGGACGTGTGTGCCCCCCCCCCCCCGCCGCTGTGCGTAACATCTGAATGACTCCCCGACGCGATGTCTTTGGTTCAGACGCGCCGGCTGCCAGCGCTGAATTGAAGAGACTGCGCGCCATCGACAAGGAGCGGGAAAAGATGCACAGCCAAAAGCTGCGAGGTATGTAGCATTCACAGCCTCGGAAAAGCCCCGCCGTCGCTCAGCTCAGGCGATCCACAGGATGGCTCACCCGCGGCGCGTTGGAGACGTCCCCCGCCGCAGATGTTGTCGAAGAGATCTCCTCCCCGGGAACGAAGGAGACGAGATCTGCCGGGAGTTAGGCCGTTATTTTTGTTCTGTGTGCTCTCTGTTTTGGAGTCGCGCTTCTCACTCGCTAAGCCAACGTATCAATCGATCTCTCTCCTCGACCCCCCCAGCATTATGATCTGATTCGAGATTCTGATGGTAATCGAAATCCCTTGCTTCATTTTTTTTTTCTCTTTGAGAGTGGCGTATGACCGCTATGCAAGTTCTTTGGGACAACTGGCTGGCTAATAATATTTATCATCGTCACCATGGTGCAGAACCACTCAAGTCAGCTCCCACCTTGCAATCGTGCGAGATTGTAAAGACGATTTGACCTCGACCATAGACTGAGATACTTTGGAACCGTGACAGAGGTCACCAAGTCCCCCAGGGGAGAGTCCACTACACTAACCACCCAAATCGCTGTCCAGGTCTTGGGTGCAATGGCCTGCCCCATTGATTGTCCTAGGCAGTTGGGTCAGCTGGTTCCTGGTCCCCTAAACTCAGTTGACCATACCCGGCTCAGGCCTGCAAGGACCTTGTTAGGCCAGGGGAGGGTGCAGTTTTGAACCCACAGCTTCCCTGCTGCACCCACTACACCTGCCCCCTTGGTCTCATGTCATTCATGGCTGTGCACCCTGGTCACTAATCAATCTGAGAGTAGCTGTATCAGATTGCCTTACAACGGAGCCCAACCCATCATTGGGGCAGGCGAGCCGGCAAGTCCCTAGTGATCATTTGCTGTGAGCCCAGGTCAGCAGGGCAGGGGGAAGTATAAAGGAGCCAACGCCTGCAGTTCTAATCCCCAGGTTTCTTATTCGTTCCATACCCGCTGGTAGTGGCACTGGTTGCCACCTACTCCCCATCGTAAGAGACTCCTTTATTATTCATATCGACGCCTTCCACGACGACTCTCATTTTAAATCTACCATCGCATTCATAATATCAATGCACAAATCCCCTGTTTTCGTCATCTTCTGCCTTGCCTTTGGCGTCGCTCCATTGTTCGCACATCCTTCAAGCTCTACTAGGTACGCCCATCTTCGAGCTCTGTTTCATCCCTAAATTTGATTTGTCTTGCAGCTATGATAATAAGCCCGGAATTAATGGGCTAGGACTTGGACCTGTATCTACTAGTGGACTCGGACATCCCTCCAAAAGGTCGACGCCAAACTGGCAGGAAATGGTGGCTGATCTTGACGATGGACAAAAGACGTTGAATTCTATAGATGGGTTGAATCGCCTGGAACAGCGGAGGCTTGGACGGCCGCCACGGCCTTCGGGTAAGAAGTCATCAAAATATCGGGACGCGGGTGAGGATAAATACGGGAGCATGGATGTCAGTAGGAGGCGAATCATGGATAGGCGTTACAGGCCATACAAATAAAAAGCGATAGAGTTTCTCACACGTACAATAGTACCCATTTGTTACACGTCCATCATCCCCTAGTGTTCACATCCCATGAGTCTCTGCGATCCGCTATGCTCACGAGTGACTTTATCCCAGAGGAAGCGAAATGGAATGGACCTGTATAGATGCGGTCACGTGCAAGTAAGGTACGTCGTCGTACGTCGTCGTGGATGGACCACCGAGGCAAGGCAGCTATATTGTCGTCATTTGTTGGTGTTCTGCAGACCTCAGTCCGTCCTCTCTCTGACCTCCTCGTGCCTCAACTTGGATCCCAATTTGCCCGCGGTTTGATGCAGGTCCTTGACGCGCTTTGGGGGATTAAACATTTGGGGAGAGGTTTCGAGGGTGGCCTATTGTTGGCGCGTGTCGGCGTGCTGGGATGATGTGAGTTGCTCGCCACAATGGCATACGACTTGCGACTTGAGAAGCGTTGCGCGACGTATTCCCTTACGAATATGTGCACCGTGATGACGCGATAAGGGTGGAGGCAATGGTTCTGGAAACCTTGGCGTTGGCCCAGGGCGTCCTCGCGGGCTGGGCGTTGGTCGGAGAATACAACGGACGATGATGATAATAAGTCCACAATATGTACACTTATTTTAGAATCAGTCTGAGCAAGGAGATATCTCGTACGTAGGAGAAAAGTTGGAGAACAACGTGGCGGAAACAAGACACAAGCGGACCACGCCTGCGTGTATCAGACGCGCTCCTCTGTCATGTCCCATCACATCACGCGCTCTATTCTCGACGCGTATTTTTCTCGCGTTTACAACCTACAGGCTTATTTGCATCAAGTTCTGACACCCCCTACGGACACAGATATCAACAATGTCCTGCTCCTGTCCACAGATCCGTCATCATACCGTCAAACCCTTGCCCACTCCTATGTAGCTTTCAGCAGTGAGGCGCCTCCGTCCGGCCAGACACAATATCTCATGACACAGTCTTTCGATTCGATGCGCGATGTACGTCTCCTTTTCAAGTCTTGGTTCAGCTGGCAGTAGTAAGGAATCACAGGTTATAACGCGGGCTCAAGAAAGGCTGTTCTCTGGTTCAAAGCAGAGAAGCGCGAATGTCATCACCATGGGTTATCGTAGTGTATGTCTACGTTTTGTATTTCGAAGACACGACCTCAAACTTCTATCTCAAAGTCTTATCACAGCGACTCAAAGATGCAAGCTGGAAATACGCGCTCTGCTGTCCATAATTTCTTCGTGAACACGATCATCACCGCGTTACAAGGGCCGGACTGGGAGACATTATTAGAGAGGTGTGTGTTCGTCCTTGTCAGAGGCGTTCCACACCTGTCTTACTTACGATATCGCATCAGGATTGGGGAGAGTGCTATGTCTCATCTGCTGACGGAAGCGAGTATATTCGTGCCACTTCCCAATGAATGTCTTTGCCAGTTGACGGGGACGCCGCTAGTTTTTCTCCCATCCCCAGCAGTAGACCTTGACACTACTGCATTTCCTACCCCTGTTTCTTCTGAGAGACGTAAAAGGAAGGCTTCGCCCCATCCTGAGGTACCAACACCGAAAAGATGGATCCAGCGCAAGTCTGGAAATTTTGAGTGGTGAGTTCCTCACACCTCGTACGAAACGTCGCTCGAGCGGCCCGTCAAGGCGAGGACCAGCGGACATCTTGTTTGATCGCGGATATCTATGTTACGCCCGGCCAACATACATACCGCACACAGACGTGATAGCAGCCGGCCTTCCGCCAAAGCGTTCGTGTACATACACGAGGATGTATGGATTTCTCATGTCTCTATGCAGACATCCTCAACGTCCTGAACCCGTCTTTTCGCCCGTCGGTTAAAACTCAATTTCTGGTACGAGACCATCACAAGAAGATGGAAGATGCCCGGTATCTGTCGAAATACGTCTTTCCGCGCGAGTACGGCTTTGCAACTGTGTTCACCTCCGCCTATAAGGCGCACAAATACTCGGATTTTGCTGAACGCGAAGATGAAATAAAGGTGAGGGTTGAATAAATCCTGTACCACCCGCACGCACTCAGACGTCCGAAGAAAGCCCATCCATCGAAGACACCTAAGAGAGTAAAGTTTGCGTTGGACTTGCTGGATAAGATGATAGGGAGACACGGGAGGTGCTCTTACAGGAAGCTGAGGGATCTGACGTGCCCCTCTAAAGTGAAACGTCCCGAAGAACAAGCTGTTCTTGACTCCAACATCATCCTGGTCCGTTCCTTTACATCCATATGATCTTAGCTGTCTGTGTATAGCCGTCATCCAGGAGCTCATGTCAGAGGAATCAATTAATTTGTCTTCTCAAGGGGTCTCAGTCACTCCAGATCCATCGGTAGACCCCTCTTGCCGCCCAACGTCTGGAGTTTCCAAGGCTAAACCCAGGTTTGCCGAATTCGCGTGCTCTCATGCCGAGGTAATTGGAACGAACGGAGTTCTTCCCCTCCACTGTTGGGTTGCTAAAATGGTCGGAGATAGGTATACCGTCTCATGGTTCTGGTCACGAAGGCAGTTATTCCAAAGCTCTTCTGGGGAGGTGATGAGAATTTCAAACGAGCCATGAATGGTGGGCTGTAACTTTCGTCTTCTGGGGACATCCAACTTACATCTTACCCATTCTCCAGCTTTGAAGAACTTCATCTCCTACCGGCGATATGAAACTATGTCTCTCCATGGTATTATGCAGCGCCTCAGCACAACCGGTTGCAAGTGGACCACGTCCGGAAATGCTTCCTCTTCCCACACTCCCATATCAGATAGCCTCAAACGACACGATCTTCTTGAAGAATTCATCATTTGGTATTTTGGCTCGTTTGTGGCTCCGTTGTTGCGAGCAAGTCTCGTTGTCCATTCTATCCTGTCTCGTCTGAATTTATATCCACAGACTACATTTTATATAACCGAATCCGCCGCGTTTAAGAACAAACTACTGTACTTCCGTCAAGATGATTGGGATGTGCTCTGCACGCCCCTTATCGAGCGACTTACTAGCGTCACATTCTCTAAGCTGGAAGAGGTACTGTCTATCTGAAGTTCCCCATATCTATGTTTACATCGGTATTCTAGTGCGAAGCTGAAGAAATGCTGCGTCAGCGCAAATTAGGTTTCTCGTTTGTTCGTCTGCTGCCCAAGGAGACAGGTGTACGACCAATTGTCAATCTTCGGCGCAAAAGGACGGAGATCAAGGTAAATCGTATATCTCAGTCACGTGGAAGTATCTGAGACGGTTGCGTTCTACAGGGGAAAACGAACGTGCGCCAGCAATCGATCAACGACGTTCTCCAAGTTGCATTCCAAATTCTCACTTACGAGAAGGTGAGTCCTCATACCGTCTCTCCCTTCAGTCTCTCATAGGAAGCAGACTGCGAGGCCGGAGCTCGTGGGGGCATCCGTGTTTGGGCATAATGAAATTTACGGACAGCTGAAAGCCTATCAAACTCGTCTCGTCTCCAGCAGCCCGTCAGGATGCCTGTAAGTCTCTTTATCATCTCCTCGCTCCTCGGGAACAAAAGGTCACCTATCATCGGGTTCACTCTTAGACCAAAGCTATACTTCGTGAAGGTGGACGTACAGGCGTGCTTCGATACGATCGAGCAGTCGAAACTTCTCCAGATTCTTCGGGATGTTCTTTCTGGGGTACGGTCTGCGAGCTTGTTTTGGATTAGGTGTCTTCCTAACCTACTTTAGGACAATTATGTTCTTCCACGCTTTGGCCAGGTCATGCAAGCAGCAGGAAAGGTCAAGCGCAAATTTGCTGTGAAAGCGCTCCCTGAGGGTCAGCTGTTTTGATTCGGACTTTCGCGATAACGGACCTTTGATTGGCTTTTGTCCACTCTAGACGAGCACCCACATTTCTTACGATATGCGACCAAACTGGCGGCAATGCTACGGCATACCATTTTCGTAGACCGTGTTGTGTACCATTTTTCTTCAGCAGCAGAGGTCCTTGAGCTTCTCGAGGAGCACGTCACGGAGAACATCGTAAAGGTACGTTACTGACACTTTTGGAGACGTTTGCTATTGTCGACCGCATACCAGATTGGCCAGAATTACTACCGCCAAGTAGTTGGGATACCCCAGGGCTCTGTACTGTCATCACTACTCTGCTCTATCTTTTATGCAGATCTCGAGCGGACGTGTCTGCATTTCACTCAAGACCCTATGAGCGTAAGCGCACCCACTTCTAATCCGTTCTCGAGGTCACTTTGAACCCCACATCTGACAGTTGTTGCTCCGGCTCATCGACGACTACTTATTCATTACTACCGATCATGCGAAGGCTAGGAAGTTTCTTGACGTCATGATTAAAGGTTTGGAACCGGCAATTTTATACATTGTGTCTGATGATACACCCAGGACACCCCGAATATGGTTGTTTCATTTCCTTGGAGAAAACCCTGACCAATTTTGCGTGCCACCCAAATACTGTGAGGGTTATGGATCCAGAACAAAGATGTACGCACCAAAAGCGTCGGAATTTTTGATTATGATTTACTGGAATACAGCATTCCCGTGGTGTGCCCTGTTCATCAATATGGACAGCCTATCGGTGTCAACAGATTACACGCGATATCATGACACCTGTAAGTCGACGCTCTATGCCCTGGAATGGACTATCAATCGGAGGGTCGACCAGTTATCGTGGATTCTCTTACCGTTGACCGTGGGCGTCGCGCTGGATTTGCCTTTTTGTATAAGATGTTGCAGTTCGTTTCACAACACTCTACTCTGCTGAGGTTCTCGCATCTAACAATTTCCTTTCATTGCCTAGATTGGGAAGAGCGAAGAGCCACATAATTTTCTGTGATTCGAATCTCAATACCCTCCGCGGGGTCTACCTAAATACGTACCAGAACTTTCTGGTGGTCGCAATGAGGATGCACCATTACCTGCGAAGCTGGGGAGCCAACATTCGGAAGAACCTCAAATTCATTCATAGTATGGCCCAGCACTCCTGACCTCGCTCGAATCACGGATTGGCATTTCAGGGACAATACAACAGGTAGTTCGGTATACATACGCCGTGATGCGCAGCAAGGCTTTGAACAAGGTGTCTATAGCCCAGGGGGGCAAATGCGAAGTTGAGAAGACGTGTGTCACATGGTCAGTCGACCGTGGCTCGTTTGCTTTCTATGGACTGAGTAAGACAGGTTGGGCCTAACGGCATTCCGTATTGTGCTTGCGCGCAAGTCGACGGTATACAAGTCGTTGCTCAAGCTGCTCGACTTGGAGTTGTCGCAGGGCCGCTACCGTCGGCATAAGAAGCAGTTCCGCGGCCTCGTACGGAGTGGTATGGAAGTGATCGATCAACTTTCATTTTGACTGAAGTGGTTTGCTCGCAAGTTTATACAAACTTCTCCGCAGCCTGTGCCCCCAAACCCCGCATAATCGCCGCCTGAATGTCTTGTATTTATTATTATCGACCCACATCTACGTACTCTTTCTACCAACTATCAAAACTAAGACAACTTTATGAGCTTTCAAGTACATGTATTGGACGGTACCTAATGTTGTAACGAAGGATCGGCCGATGAGTAATTACCACTGGGTATCACCTATGCCCAGTCGTAATTTACGAACAGCTTGAGCATTTTTAAAGCATTTTTAAGATGACGAGGGCACTCATTCGCAGTCAACATTGAATGGTCGGAGACCGTAAATCGCCTCTTCAGTCATCAGCTTTAAGAAAGGAGATTTTACAAAAAAAGAACGCAATGGCTTGAAGGATATCGATGTCTGCCAACTCGTCCTCTACAAGGTCAACTTGCCTGATGGCGGGGACCTCGCGGAAGCTGCCCATCAAGTTTTGAAAGAGATGCTGAAAGTATCGTCTTGCTCACTCTCCAACATATTCTCGATGGCTTGAGAGGAGACGATCGGTATCCTCGTGAAGGTTCCGGACATCATTGAGTTGAGCGCATGTCCTTGTGGCCGATCATAAGCCTTGCTGATGATATCGATATTCTACCTGCCCATTTTCATCCAATTACCACGTGTCAATCTAAGATCTCAGCAATCCGGACATTGAAATGGTCCTGAGGTGAAGATGTTCAGATCAATGTCAGACGTACCCTATCGTCATCACGTCTTCGAGAGTTTCACTAGTGCTGTTAATAACGTGAAGTAGGAGTCATACTACGGCTACTTCACTATACTACAGGTGTTATTGAAGTATAGTATGCAACATTGCCTACTCTTCTCTTCCTCCCAGATTATGTTGATGTTAGCCACTGAAGTCACCTTTAATCATACCAGTTTTAGCGACACGCTGCTACATTAGAGTTGGCGAAAATGACCTGTGCATGGGGCCTCCATGCTCGGTGCGCAATGCTGAACTCGGCGCTTGCCCGTTCATTATTTGGTGAAGGCCTGCAACGCGCTACGGCCTTAACATGCGGTCACTTCGTGGCAGGTATCGTACACGTTTAGGAATGAGCTTGCCAACGGCCTTGAACTGGCCAACTACCTCGCGTGGACGGTGTAGTCCTTCAAGCCGAACGAGTCGAAGTTGTACGACTGAGGAAACGTCAGCTAGAAAATGACGGTTTGCACGACCTTAGTATTGCAAAGCCAGCCTGGGGATTAAGGGTAACAGGTAAGCCACGCGTCGTTTGATAGAGAACGAAGACGCGGAGAGGTCGGGGAGGTGCTGCGGAGGGAGGGGTGGGTGGTACATACCGGCGTCGCCTGCACATATGAGTACTCGAATGTCACCGCAGTGTACGGTCCTGTTAAGCATGGCCACGGTGGAATGCGAATCTGGTCAGTGCACCATGAGGTGAGGTCGCAAAAATGGACTGGATATATCTAAACAGACGTGCTACCGGAAACTGTTCGCTGCTACCGCATCGGAACATTCCTGGAATGCGATCGCCATGGGGTTCACCTGTCTGCTGAGCGATCGCTTTGTCCCGGAGGAGCGTTTAGACGATCTGTAGAGCGCATGTAATCGTTCGCGGATCCACGGGGATCGTATGGGTCGAGGTCGAGACTCAAGTTGGCAATCGCGAGTTCTAAGTTGTTGGCGCAGGCGCTGTTTGGAGCCAGCACTGTCACACTCGTCGAGAAGGGGCCGGCGATCTGAAAGATACGTCTTGTTGTAGCGTTTTACCGCGGTCTCGCTAATGAGAGAACGGTAGGGATTCTCGCAGACACATTCGATTTGAGCTTTATATGAACTGCCCAAGGCCGCACACACCCAGCCCTTGCTGATTCCGAGCCGGGTATGGCGCCCTTTTTAATGGCGTCATTTTGAGACAGGCCACTGGATGGTGAAACGCCGTGAGAGACAATGGTAGCTTCAAACGCACGAGTACTCGAAAGACGTAGGGCTCGGTGAACAAACCAAATTTGCGTCCCTTGTACTCTGGGAACAAACTGTAGAAACCTTGGAGGAACTCTCACACGTACGGTGCGGCGGCATCAGTCGAGTCTATATCTGCGGTGCTGAGACTGAAGCCGCCAAAGGGCTGGTCCAGGTAGACGATGGATCTTGGCGACATTGTTCTAGCTATAGTCATCCAACGTCGGACTCTTGGCGGAGTCACCTTTGAGGCGACACGGGCCATTCTCCTGGAAGAGTTACAGTGAGTGGGACCACCAAAAGGCCAGGGCGTCAGGGCGCTGTTCCACGGCTTATGTGCTCCAAAAGAGGGTCCGAGAGAGCTGCGGCGCAAGGGAATGCTCGCCTTGTTGTTCCCAAACGTGGCATCCCCAGAGTACCGCTGGAACTCCAGGAGCGGTTTCGTAGAGTCCGCTGTTCCCAATATAGCTCACGTGTGCAGCGGTTGTAGTTCACGCCACCACTCGTCACCCTATCGACCAGGGAAGGGACGACGAACGCGACCCTCGAATCAAACATCTGGATCCCGGAATCCCGAATGTGGCGGGGCAACATCGGCGACTTGGCCAGAAAATGCTCGGGGACCAAACGTAGCAGGGACAATGGCTAGCAATCAGTCGTATTTGGAGGCGGGATTCTCCGTTAACGGAACACAGGCTCGCTGGAGTAACTGCTAGAGTCGAATGCTGAAAGTCCATGCAGCTGGCGCCAGCAAGGTACTTGAACAGGGATATGGTCTGGGCTAGGGCTTCAGATCTTCAGACGTTGTCTACAGCTTAATTGTAGCTGTCAAGTCATTCCCGGAGTTCCGTATTATGTGGGGAGCAAATGGCCCCATGGCGTCCATCTCGTCCATGAATCGCCCAGATCATATTGAATACAGCTCGCATGTTCACACAAGGAATCAAGCTCGTCATGGCATCGTGAACCCGGTCACAACGTACCAACACTACTGAGGCAGAGGTCTTTACTGACGAGAGATCGGTCCCGGTCATAGCCGGTGCCATTCTCGAATGCTTTCACGAGTGACGCTTGGCCTTCGTCAATCCTGTAGGTAATATGCTTTAGTCAGGCAGTTCGCCAACCAGACGGAGGTTCCGTACCACTCCACCGCGTGAGCACCGTCATCCAACGCTACTCGGATCGTGGTCCACGAGAAACGTGCGATAGAGGGATATCCAAACGTTTTCTCAAGTGAACCTTTGACCCACGCTTTCGTGTTTGGGTCTAGAATGCACAGTTCACTTTCTTCGGGTGGGGAAAGAAGGGCCGACATGCACACCTGACGGATAGCCACTGCCGATCTCGCTAGACCAGGTTCTCTTGACGCTTGGCACTCCCAACGTAGTTGGGCTTTCACGCACATCTTCTTCAAACACCCAGCCCTCGATCCAAGCATCGCGCGTCACCTTAGCCGCGACACTCGCGGCGCCAACAATCTTATACTTTGAATCAGCTTTCGCTGTCACCGTAAAGTTGATGCCTGGAAAGCGTGACGACAAAAGTTTCTCGTAGGGTCCAGTGGCGCCGAGAGCATCCACATATACCTACAGCCCGATTCGTAGGGTCAGCGAGGTAGAGTCAGACACCAGGGTTAAATCGTGACCTCAGTCAACTCGATGCCTCGCTGAAGCACTTCACGGATGAGCAGAATGGTAGCGTCCTGAGACTGTTTGTTCAAATTAGTTGGGGGTCGGCGGAGCATGCCGCTGGAAATATCCCTGGGACTGCCGTTGTCGTTGTGAGCCACGTCCTTGACAGAAGAGTGGAGGTACGACCAACCTTAAGACCCTTACAGACCACCCGAGATTTGTGGCATCACTGCTCAACGTTTCCAACAGTGAAGCACGAGTGTCGGACGAGAGTGTCTTCGAGTCTGTCACCCGAAGTTGGAGATATCGAAGCACCATGTATGGTGCATCACCGCACCTGCAAAACCCATGTCGTTCAGCTTTTCCTCGTAAGATGCTGGACAGTAGGCGACGCCATAAACCAACGGACCCAGCACGGGACCGCGACCAGCTTCGTCAACACCGAGGATGTACGGTCCAGGTGCTGTTGGCGTCGGTGCGTGATAGGTGTATGACGAGAGGAGGGGGGCAGTCTTGTCGACGATGGATGGGACATCATAGGCATTTACAGGGCCATTCCCCGTTAAATCGTCGAGGGACGATGGCTGAGACATCACGAGTGAAGGAGGCGAAGAGACGCGTTCGCGTTATTTCGATCTGTTTATAACTTACAACGGGCAAAATGAGAATGTAATGGGACTCTCAAGCTAAATCCTCCTCGATAAACTCCTCACATCCGGCGTAATACCCATCCCTTCCATACCCCCCATTCCTACAACCATGCCTCGCGTCATCGGAGATGCACGCTCTCCACCTCCATAGAATTGAGCTGGAGGAATGGCATTGAACTGTGGGCCGCCGGGGTATGGTCCACCCATCTGTCCTAGTGGAATATGTCTTGTGGGAGTCGCTACGATCGGTGACATTGCCACACCATTAGCTGAATGGTGGCCAGCCATGGGAAACACATGTCCGCGCTGAGCCAGATGAACGTTTGAACTCGACGACGGCAGGCCCTCGGCCGGGTGAGGGAGAGCTTGCTTTTCTTCCTTCTGATATTCTAACAACGGACTTGGATCGTAATATAAGCTCGAGCCCTCCTCAACTTGAAATCTAGAATAACAGCTGAGGTTTGGCGGGAGTGTGCGGCATGTCAAGGAGACATACTGCTGAGTTCCTACGTCCCATTGTGGGCCCCGCTCGGCACGAGCGGTAAGTAGCAGCGAGTTCCACTCGGAAGCACTTTCCTAGTATTTGAGTGAATCGAAGCGGTGAGGGGTAACATAAGGTGTGGGCGTACGATGGAGAGAGCAATCGAACTGGTCGCTTCGTTGGTCGGCTGGCGAACATCCGTGCGAATGCGCTTCTCTTTCGCAATAGTTTCTATTTGGGCGGTGAGTGCGGGTCCTATGCGTTGAGAGTTGTGCCTTGGTACATGAACTTTGATGTTCTTGACGCGTTTCTTGCTGGGCGACATTGTCGCCGTCGATGTGAGCCGTGGGCAACTCGTAAGCGCTCTCATCCTCGTCGCGCTCCCCGTCCCGTCAACCACGCTCGGTCCCTTCACCAGAAATTTCAGTTCGCTGGTTTCTCCCTGCTCAATACGAGTCTGGCTGAGTACATATCCGATTCCTTTATACAGTTCTACGGCATCGCAACGCGTACAACCGCCATGTCTTTCCTGCCTCGAATGACCAACTTAATCCCGTCCACACCGTCCTCTGCACCACAAGAGGCGATGATCGCCTCGCAGAAAGCACACATTGACGAACTCGTGCAAAGGACCCGCACGCTCGACAACACGGTCAAACGTCTACAAGAGCAGCTGTCAAATTCGAACGTCAAGTGGCAAGCTGAACGCAAAGAATGGGCGGATGGCTGCGATTCGCTGATGGCCTGTCACCGCATCGCTCATCTTCGGACGAATGTCCTTCTGGCCCAGGAACGCGTCGCGCTCGCCCATGAGCGTGATCTCACCCGCAGAGAGCGCGTGGCTGTGATCCAGCGCGATTACAACCTCATCTTGTTCAAGGCTCGGGAAAAGGAACTCGAAATAGAGGCGGACAAACTGAGGGAGGAATTAAGTGGCGCGACGGACAGGAACGTGGCTCTCGTGGCAGAGCTCAGGGACAAACTGGCCGAGGGTATGCGGGAGTTGAAGGAAAAGGCAGCCCTTTTACGCGATGCAGAGAGGGTGAGGGAGGAAGCCGAGGTGCGTCGCTCAACGCTCCCTCGATCACACACACGAATGTGCCTTTCCCCCGGTGTCTTGTTTAGGAACAGACCACCCGAGTGCGCACCGAACAAGCCGCCTTGCAGGCCCAGCTCTCATCTGCTCACACGAATGTGGAGAGGCTAACGTTGCGATTTGAGGACGCTCAGACTGCTATTGCCGAGAAGGAACGGGTAAACAACGACCTTCAGCAAGAAAAGGCTAACCTCAAAGTCCAAGTCGAAAAGTGGAAGTCGCTTGATGACCGCGGTGGGGCCGAGGTCGAGAAGTTGCACAAGGAACGAGCTACCTTGGAGAGCCAAGTAAAGCGCCTGGAATCCCGCTTGACCGAAGAAGAAGACAAGGTATCGGCACATGAGAAGACCATTCAGAAGGACCTCAAGAAGGTCGAGAAATTGCAGCAGGCATTGGAGGAACAGGCGGTTCGTGCTCGCACCGAATCTCTAAGCGCTACCTTCCTAAGTTTGCGCCACTTATAGCGTATTGCCGAGGAGGCAAAGGCTGCAGCCGAAGCGATCCAACATGGCGACGCTGGAGATGCCAAGATGAATAAAAGGCTTCAGAAATTGATGGCTGCACTGGAAGCGCAGACGGTATGGGACCGAATGGCAAGTTGTTTATGTTCTGCTGCGACACTAAGCTTCACGCAGGACAAGACAGCGAAAGCCGAAGAGGAGGCTGCCTTGCTCGAAGAACAGTTGCGTCACTACAAGGACGAACTTGGACAAGGCAATCACCCAGACCCAGAAGCCGGGTGCGAACTCGCAATCTGTGGGACACATTTTTCCTCGAGTTTTCCATGGTCCTGATCGCTACCGCAGAGTCGCCCAGGGTCGCGTTCACGGATGCGGTCTGGTCGTGGACCAGATGAAGACGAGACCAGGGACTCAGTGCATTCAGAACCATTGCCTGCCGCTGGTGACCCATCGAAGGCGGCTTCGGTCGGGGAGTCAGGTGATCATACACCATCAATTTCTTTCCTACCCTCGAATTTTTTAACTTTGGCGACAGACGAGGACAACAAGAAGGTCGCCCAGAAGCCCGTCAAGGGTAAGGGCCGGCAAAGGAGCAAACCGCCGACCTCAGACAGAAACCGGAAACGCAAGGCCCCTCCAGACGACGGTGGTACAGAGACGGTAGACACCGCAAGCGAGAAGGAGAAGGCAATCAAAGAGACCAGGTCAAAAACCCGAAAGAATCAGCCGACGGCTAAGGAGTCCCAACAGCCCATCGCTGTGGACGTAGACCCGGACGACGCTGCGGTGCACAAGAAGAAAAGGATGAGAAAGCTGAACGTGAACATTTTCGCTTCCGCGAAACCTGACTCGCTCGACTGGGCAAACCAGTTCAATTTGGTGAGTTGCTGCGATGTCGTCGGGGTCCTGTGCTGTGACCGCAATGCTGATACAATGGATAACCGTTGTTCAGGGAGGCGGTGACTTGGCCATACCGACTGAGCTTTCGCCAGTGAAGGTGCCGACACGCTCGTTGGCCGGCAGATCTGTATCCACTTCCTTTCGATAGAGCTGACGATTACGTGGCCCATGCGTAGAGCGGTGAAGGTTATGTTGTACAGACATGCTGTAAGCTTTAGATGTAGCTGAGATGTGGCTAATATTAGATGTGATGCGATGCATAAGTCTATGATTAGTGTGCAGTATATGAACTTTGTATTTTCTCGTCTGCTTTCGCATGGAACAACTCCGGTAAATCACGAATGAGAACCTGTTGCGATTGGGTGAGAAATCGAGGCAGCGTGGACACAGGGGATACCAACAATGACGACTTCCACAGCAATGAGCATGATGATGACGAGCTCCATGCGAGCGCTAGATGTCTGGGGAAAAGTACGGTCACCCTGCTGCACAGCGCTGCACAAAGAATCCTTCCTCGCCTCATGAAGAAGCTGCCGAAGCACAGACTGCACCTCAGCTGCATATGTTATCTTGTCGTTAACAGCACGGGTCCGGGCCTTGACTTCTAATGCAGCGCTCAGCGAATTGAAGTACCCTGCAGAGACCACCACCACGGTTAACGGTTTTGCGAGAGAGACAGAACGACGAGTCGGTTTCGTTTACCTTCCAGCACCGGCCGATCCCAGTAGAAGTCGGGCGCCTCGGAGAAGTTCTCCCTGTTCAGATTGAGGCCCTGTCGGAAGCGCAGAAGCTCGCCCAGCTTCTTGACGAGAGCGCGTCGGCTCATGCCCGGTTTTCCTGTCTTCTCTAGAGCCAGCGGGAGCGAGGACATGGAGGAGAGGTAGTCCTCGAGCGAAGTCTCGAGCGCAGAGAGAGCGGTCGAGCGCGACAGGGCTTGGGAGAACGCGTAGCGCGCCAGGACCGTCTCCTGGGGAAACACGGACGGCGGCAACGAATCGGGAAGGTTTTCCGGGTCGGGAGGGTGTGGACCATCCCCGAGGATGATCAGGTCTCCCTGCAGTCGCGTCTTTCTACATCGGAGAAAGTTATTGAACGAGCGTGTCGAGAGTTTTGTTCGACCGCACGAATCACGCACTGTGAGGGATCGGTGGCGAATTCCAGCTCCTCCGCCTCCGGTTCGGCGAGGGAACCGACTTCGGCCTTTGCGGGCGACAACACGTCCCTCCGGAACTGCATCGCGTCCTCCTCCGAGAGGCCCCAACACACGAAGCTGCCGTTGTTGAAGACGAAGACCTCGCCCTCGCGCCGCCCCCCGCCAGTGCCGGTGCCGTGCTGCCATGGCCACCGCCTTCGCTGCCGATGCTCCACCTCGGCACCCAGTACGCATCGTGCAGCGGGCGCGCGGTGGACGGCAGCCGCGTGCGCAGACGCGTCAAGAGGTAGCGCTCGGCGGTCGCGAGCGTCGAGATGGGCTGTATCTCGCTCTGCGTCGGTTTGGGGTTGACGCGGATCGAGAGCGAGTCGGACGCGGTGCGGCGCAGCGAGGTGTGGGCCTTGGGCTTGAAGGATAACGGGCCCTGTGGCGGTGGAGTGGGCGGCGGCGGAGTCGATGACTCGGAAGCGTAGCCTCTTCGTGGTGTTGGTGTCCTTGCGGGTGTGATGCCGTGAAGGGGATGGGGGAATACACACTTGTTAACGGTGGTCGCACGCCAGGACGAGGTGTTGCAGACGCATGCGTGTCGAAACATGGCTGATAATGGCGAAGGTTGCATACCTCTACGCGAACGAACGTTTTGTCAGGACCAATAAAGCGCTATTAGAGTTTTGACTCGGACTCCACGCGCGGTGGCATCAGACCTCGATACGGCTTTTATATACGCTACTTTTGAGGGAGAACGAGGAGATACAACCACATCTCAGAGGCGGTATTACGACATCTCCACATCACTCTCACTACCGTCACTTCCTTCGTAGTCTTCCCACTCCTCATCTTGGCCATCGTCTTCTGGAGAGGGCTTTACTCCCAGCTCCTCTAATTTGAATATGAGCTCTTTGACATGCTCTCGTATAGGAATGTCGTGATGTCCTTGGTTGATATGTATCTAGAATGCAAGCATTTTATTATGGATCCCCAAGACAGACCGCTGGAGAGCACGCACAGTTTTACATGTCTCCAAACAATCCCGCGAGTCTCTGGCAAGCTCTTCCCACGTGAGCCCGTCCAATTTTCCTCCTTGTTCGCGAGCTTGTTCCGCCATGAAGAAGAAACACCAGCCCTCTAAATACCAGGCTTCGACCTCCTCGTCGTCGGAAGCCATGATACCTTGTAGGACAAGCAACGCGGGTGTGAATAGTGACAGTTCGAGAAAGAGCTTGGTGAGATTTAGTCGGCTGGCTATGGGAGGCAATTGGGGATCATCTAAGAAGCAAGTTGAGACGGCAAGTTCGGCAATGGCAGGAAACGGGGTAAACCTGCGTCCAGGTCTTTCCACGACGACCACGCTTTCTCGAGAATCGCTTTCGCCTCGTCGGGCCTTTGTTGAGACATGCGAACGGACGCGAGCGTCTGCAACGCTTCCGTATTTTCTGGGTCGATTTGGAGAGCAGACTTCAGAAGTTCTTCACAAGTGGATTCTGCGGCGGGGTCAAAGCTGTATGAAGCGTGCGCAGATAAGCGTCCTTCGCTGCACGACATCCAGCGGGTGACGAAGAGCGCACCACAAGTCATACGCTGGATCCATCCAGATTTCGACCTGCCCGATGAGCGCGCGGACGATCGTCCGTCTCGTCTCGTCCTCGTCGTTTTTCGTGGAAACAAGGTCTGCCGCACGCTCCTTCCCTTTCAGCTGAAGTGTCAAGATGTCCACAGCGGCCGCGAAGTGCTTCAGCGCCATTTGCGGATCGTCGTCGCTCAGCTGGGCGAGATATAGATGCACAGCGGGCGGCGGCGGGGACGGGGACGGGGACGGCGCTCCTGGATTTGGCGGTAGCAATGATAAGAACGTCTATGAATGGCAGGACGAGGCTGAAGACTGATCGTGCATTTCATCCACGTAACATGCAAACGCACCTGCTTGGCTGAATCCAGGAGCCCCGTCTCGAGTTGCACGACGCCAAGGATTTCCTTGGCCTCGACATTATCAGGAGCGCGTTGTAGCACACGCTCGACGAATTTCCCGGCAAGATTATAATCGCACTGGACGATCAGCTCCTGAGCTTTCTGAAGTAAGGCTTCTGCAGTCGGTTCAGATTCCCTTTCTCGCTGTGTCTCTATCAGCTCAGCAGCGGGTGGACGTGTTTTGCGAGTTTTAGGACGGGTCCGACCCATAGATAAAGATAATTTCGCGATTGCGGTAATGAAACAATGCGGAGGTTTCGGCAATCCCCTTACGGAAGTTGCCATTGACCAGCTCAGGCTGGTTCTCAGTGGCTCGTGCGATACGACCCACCCTGTTGCTCCAAATTCGCTTGCATCTAGTGGCCTATTCTTGGTGCTAGACGGTCTTACGTTTGCTTTATGGATAGCTTTGGAGTCAATGAAGCTGCAACGTCTAACGAGTTGTTCCTGGAGAGACTGGATGCGTTCACCACGAAAACACTAGCAGACATCAAGGCGTTCTCTGCGCGGGAAAATATACCATACGATCAAGTGGGCTATACGCCACTATCCCCCGCATAGAACAAAGCCTAAGCTCTTGCATCTCAGGTTCGGCGTCACGTCGCAGAGAAACACTCCCAGTACCTCTTCAGTGACTCAACTCCCACTACCACCCGCCATAACAATAGTACGTCCTGGAGCTCTGGCTATGTCGTCTTCTTTTCACCCCCACATCTTTTGCGCCCATCGTAGTTCGTAACATTCTTCTGTCAACTTCTCGGGCCCTAGAGTCCCTGCATGCTACGGCCGGTGTGCAATCGTTCGTCCTCGCGGTCAACCCCAACGACACCGAGGACGAGGGCTTTCTCGGGGGAAGCCCACTTGGCAGAGAGTTTTGGAGGAGTCTACGGGGTGGTGGCATGGCAGGGGTAAAAGCGTTGAAATCCCTCGCCATTTCCACATTCCAGGACTCTTCTCCTTCGTCTCATATCGCTCTACATGGGACTGGAATTCCCTTTCGGCAGAGGGAAACCGCTCACTCTCTCAAGTCTGACGTGTATGCGAGGGCGCGCACTTTGCTGAGGCATGTCCTCGACACCTTGTCATTTCACGCGGCTAACGACACATCGTCACCGCAGATCGACGTCTGGCATTCGCAACGCTGAGATGAAATGGACGAATCACGGCAACCTTAGTGTTTACGGTGTCCGCCTCGAAGGTTGGCCCACTGGCATTCCCATGCAGAACCCCTCCACGCTTTCTATAAGCCAAAATAGAGAACTGAGAGACGCCCTGGCGAGTGGGGCTTTAAGATTCTGTCGCATCAATGCCGAGGCATCAACCCCATCCGACGCTGTGGATACTCTTGGGTCAGCCGGAAATTCGGGGGACTTATCATGGGCGATCTTGGAAGAATTTGACACCCTGGTCGGTAGCTTTCTTTTTTGCGTGGGTCGAATCTTGGTCTCTAATACAGTTGTGGATATTGAATCCCAGGTATCACCCGATGCCGATACAGATAGAGTCACTTATCACGAGGAGCCAACGGACTATTTCCCTGGTTTTATGGGCGCAAACCCCTCAGAAGCGATCCTCAGAGTGCAAGAACGGGTGAACCCAGTTTCTAGCATAGGACAGAATGAGCCAGCATTGAGAGGAGAGACTAACATGGCACGGTTGGATGTAGTGCAGTCACGTAGCAAACGACAGAAGCTAGATGGTGGTTGAATGCACCCAGATTTTTGGTTTTGGTTTTGTTTGGAAACCGCTTTATTCAGAGTCATTTATGTACTTAGAATACGAGGAATAAACATTTGATAGAAGGAGAAAACAAATCAGCCCGATCTAATATGCTGTAGTTGGTGTGAGGACCAGACATGTGCATCTTAAGCATGCCCCTGGTTGTGGGACTCATAGTACATGGAGGGAAACATAGACTTACATTTATGTACCCACTAAAACCTCACGATTGGACATCCAGTTGTTAGGCAAGATGGAATATTTCGAAGGACAGATTCCCAGGCGCTTCGTAGGTCTTCTTGTTTCGTCTGATCCAGGTCACGGTTATTTTGTCGTTGGTGAGTCTCGTCTTGATGACACGGTGCCACCTTATGACAGGTGAACAACTGTATAAGGTGAGGGGGATGGAAGGCAGTCAGGGGCCTTTGTGAGCTTGCACGTGCGTAGGTGTGGCGAGAGTGGCATGTGGACTTTCGGGTCGATTGGTCTCTGCAGGCTCAAAGGTTGGGGCCGTTGGGTGGCAAAAGGGGACGTTCGTGCTACAACACTGAGGCTCTTAGTGTAGGGCGTGTTCAGTTGATGAGGGCTTCTGGAATAGGGATTTTATTACTCGGTAGGGGACTACTGTACATGGGGGTCTCGCATTTTTCGCCTGGTGAGGGTAGGCTCTAGATAATGTTGTGTGTACAACAGCTAGGATGGGTGGCCTTGACTTTTCAGGGGTCACTGTCGACTTCATCGCCTATCCTTGCCCCAGCTTTGCCCTGGTGGTAGTGGCAAAATGAGACCCAACTACTCTTTGCCAATGGATTGCCCGGGATTATCCGGGCCGATTGTGGTTCACCACCATTCACCCAATCTCGATCTCCTCATCTCTTCTTTGTTTTTTTTTTTTTTTTTGGATACACCATGTTTTCGTCGTTTTTCTCGTAAGTCCTTGGTACACCCGAGCCTGCTATACGTGACGATTGCTCAGGTCAGCACCCGCTATCGATCCACAAGCACCTAATTTCCTACCGGTCTCCTCTCTCTTCTCACCCGATGAGTTGTACGGCGAATTGGAACCGACGGACATCGAATGGAAGTGCGAAAGCGGCTTTGTGACGGAGTCGCAGATCTGGTATACGATCCTCGAAGATGGATCGTCGGTGATGTGCCAAGTCATTCATTCATCCATCGGGTACGCTTGTCCCTAGCTTGGTAGTACAAAGAGGCTCACGTCGGTCAAGGGTGTGGTATCCTACGATCCAGTTCACGTTCAAGCTGTTCAACCCTCACACAGGAGAGAAGGCGTGGCGGTCGGTCAATGTATCCAATTTCGTGACGCCTCCTCCCAACTTGGACAAACGTTCGAGCCAAGCGGACGAATTCACGATCATCCACGCGGATGCTCCTGGTACAGACAATCCTGAATCATACGCCATCTCTGTCAACCTCGCGGAGGACTTGCAGATCTCTCTCGAAGTCAGGCGACCCGTCAGCGCCCCCGGCTTCAAGATCGGCCAGGGCCCCGACGGTGGTTACTCGTACTTTGGGCCCGACGCTGCGAAGCCGGATGGCTACGTCGTGCATCACTTCTGGCCCCTCACGCGAACGTCCGGGAAGATAACGTTGAACGGCAAGCCGCTCGCCGTCGAGGGTCCCGGAATGTTCGTGCACGCGATCCAGGGTATGCGGCCGAATCTCGTGGCGTCGCGCTGGAATTTCGCCCACTTCCAAAGCCCCGCGCACGGTGGCGTCTCTGCGGTCCAGATGGAGTTCACGACGACCAACGCGTACGGGCGCAAGGGCGCAGGTTCAGGCTATGTCAGCGTCAATGTCGGCGGGCTCGTCATTGGGGGGAGGCTCGCCACGGTGACTGCGGAAACAAAGTGGCCTGATGAGGCTCAGCCGGAAAAGGCGGACGTGGTCTCGCGAGCGCAACACGTCAGTAGAGTACACGACCCGGACACTGGCTATGCGCAGCCTAGTGGGCTGGTGTTCCGTTGGGCAGCGCCTTCGGTCGTTCCTGACGCGCCTGGCGCAGTCGAAGGCACGCTTTCTGTGGACGTAGGCGGACCCGGTGAACCTAAAGGCTTGATTGAAAAGGTGGATGTTCTTGCGGAAATTCCGGCGGTGGTGAAGGCGGTGGTGAGTTACGTTGCAGGCACAAAGCCATACATATACCAGGTAACGTGGCGGCGCAGTATTCCATCATTTGTTGTTCTGAACCAGCGCTACAGTGGATCAATCCTGCGAAACTTGTGCTCACGGGTCCAGATTCGATCTTGCCCGGGCTCGCAGGTGGGCTGGAGGTGGACGGATTTTCTTACAATGAGGCGACTTTCATTTCAGAGTAAGGGGTGACAATGACAGGGATGTTTTATTGTGTAAATGTCGGAAGTGAGTTGTGACTCAGGTGGGATGATCATCCTTATTGCCGAACGGAGCTGTGTCGCGGACTTTACCAATCGGGCCAAGCTGGGAGGAAAGCGCGTGGCAATCATCAAACGAAATTAGCGCAGCAAAACTTTATTATCAATCAATCGAGTCAAGGGCGGAAGCGGGTTATCTGATAAGATCCCGTGCTCGTTCCATCATCCTACCCACCCACAAAACGACGTGTCGTTCCTCGCGTTTGTCCCTCACAAGCCATGCGCTATGTTTCGTCTATTCCTCCGCCATTCTCCTCGCCCCGTGTCGCGTGCGCGCCCCCTCTACGCCACAATACCCCGCGCGCGGGTACCACACGCACTTCAAGTTCAAACGGATTCCGCGTCATCCTCCTTGTAGGACCAGCCTTCACGTTCCCATCCAGACAAGTACGGCTTTCCTCCAACTAGGCCAGTCCTGTCAACCAAGTTGCAATTCCTGCTACGTCTCCTCTCAGTCCTTTCACTCCACTCGAAGAGTGCATGGACCCTCCATTATCTTTACTGGTCTTTTAGCTACCTTCAAGGTGCGTCCCCGCGGCTTGGGCTTGCGACGGCGTCACTCACCGTCTTGCAGTCGTCTACAGTACTTGAGGTCATCCGCACAGCTGGTCGTGTTGCGCTTACATTCATTCCTGTTCTCCTGGTAAGAAATCACACGTCACGTAGGCTCCTCAAGAGGATCGAAATCGTTAAGCAAGAGTCGGGGGATAGTACCCTCCCACGCTCCGTGATGGAGTTCGTCGCGAGGCAAGGGAACCTCCTGCAGAGCATACGCAGACGCACCATCCTTTTCCATGCTCTCATCTTTATACCATGCATCCTGTTCTGGGCGGCGGTCATCGCGAGCTTAGAAAGGACACCGTTGACCGGAAGGTAATTTTTCGGTCGAATGACAGCCGCTCACGGCTGAGAACGTCCCGCAGATGGCGATTGATTTTGCTCTCCCCTGAGGAAGAGGACGACATCGCGACCCAGTTGGCCGGTTCAGGCTGGTATCGAGCCGTCGGGGAGATCATTTCCAAGCACGGCCCACCGAAAATCGTACCACCCTCCGACTGGCGCTACGCGTGGGTAAGGGACACGCTCCGCACCCTCGAGGCCGTGATACCTAAGCTAGGTGACGAGAAGTCACTAGCGCCCGTCTGGCTCGAACGGGGCGACGGCGACATCCCACTCCCACCTCCCGCGGAGTACCCCCTACGGCCGCGACCCCGCGCGGCCGAATACGTGCGCCAGCTGATGCACAGCAGCTGGTCCGCCCCATCTCACGTCATCGCCGGCCCGCCGTATTCTCTCATCATCGTCGATGACCCGGCAGCCTGCAACGCGTTCTCTTACGGGTTCGGGCCAGACGGCGCCGGTGGCATCGTCGTCTTCTCGGGCTTTCTCGACGACATTCTCTCGAGGAACGCCGCGCCCGCCGGTGCTCCCGCTCCCGCTCCTGCCACTGGCAGTGCGGCGTCTGACCGGGGCGGGGGCGCGTTGCAGCCCCCAGACGCCCCGTCAGTCTGGTCGAGGCTCTTCGGCGGCCTGCTCTCTTTCTCCGCGCAGCCCCTGCCGGCGCAGTACCAACCCACGGCGGAGCAGACGGCCGATCTGGCGATACTGCTCGCGCACGAGCTGTCGCATCTCGTGCTCTCGCACCACCTCGAGACGCTCTCCTCGATGACGATCTTCGTGCCCGGCGTGCTCTCCCTGCTCTCCGACATCATCCGCACGCTCGTCTTTCCGGTCACGATGCTCCTCGGGCCCTTCGTCAACGACGCGGTGGCGGACTTGGGCAAGGCCGGATCGGGAGAGCTCTCGAAGCTCGGCGAGTACTGCACGAGCATGAAACAGGAGGTAGAGGCAGACGTCGTTTCTGCAAGGTAGAGAGATCCCCCCTTCCCCCCCGCCCTTCCCCCCCCGGACCGACTCTGATGATCCTTCAACCCAAAAATTTATTTTTTTCTTTCTTTTCTTAACTAGGTTGCTCGCGCACGCCGGTTTCGACCCGCGCAGGGCCGTGCAGTTCTGGGAGGGTCGCGCCGAGGTCTCCCAAGTGTCAGAGTGCGTCGCGTCGGCGGGCTCTGACCGCGAGCAGCACCGGGAGGACCAACCCCAGCAGAGCGCGTTCACGTTGAGGATCGTGGGCTCGGCCCACCCGATGAACGAAGTGCGTGTCGAAAAACTACGCGAGGAACTCGACCGTTGGCGCACCGAGCGTGAGCGTGCGCTTGCCGAGCTGCGGCTCAAGCGAAGGAGCGCCAAGGCCGATCCGGCACCATCATAGCCCCCCCGATTACTGGTATTATCTGTAGTTGGCGGGCGCCGTTGAAAGTACTACCCTTCATTTCCTAGGCATTGCTCGTGAGCTCATGATCGCCTTGCCTTGTATGTATGTTATATGTTCTCTCCGACCCGTCGAATAGTGGTAATTACTGTATTGCTTGTTATCTCATCATGCGCTCTTCGAGCTCGTTCTTTCCTTTAGACTCCTACATTTCATGTCATCTCGTTTTTCCGATATAGGCAATAATAGCGAGATCCAAGCTCGGGGCTTTCGGTCAACGACACAGCTCAAAGTAAACTGATGCTTTCACACTACAGTGATATTATGGATATGATTTAAACTACAGTTCATGTCCGAAACCCCCCCTTCGAACGAAATGCCGCTAGTGCCTGGCAATTTTTGGTGGCGGGGTCCCGCTGGCCTCATCCGCGGCCTTTCTCTTTGAGGAGAATCCAAACGCTACCTTTGAACGCTCTACGGCGACGGGAGTCCCACTGCCCGACGCTGGGTCTGACACCACCGTAGATATAATTCGGGAGAAGCCAGGTCGTGGGGCAGGGGAGCCGGTTTCCGTCCCTTCCCGGGACGGAGCAGGACTAGCGCTGGCACTGTCATTGTACAAGGCCTGAGGGGCAGGAACGGTCATGAAGCCGTTATCAATGGACTTGCTTGCAGGTTTGCCTGCGTCCTTCTTCTTGCTCTTTGTTTTTTCCGTCTTTCCTTTGGAAAGAGGTTGTGCATCGAGGAACTCTGCAGCTTGCGGGACAGCACTAGGAACATAGGTCAGAATTGTGGCGGGATGAAGGAGGATGGATCAAGTTACCCTCTGTTTCCCACTGAAAGAACAAAGTGCGCCTGGCCAGTCTTTTCCTGGCGAATCTGGAACGCTTTATTCATGCTCAAGGGGGTGTCACCACTTGCCATCGCTTCCTTCTTTCTCTCTTCTGCGATTTTCTTCAGACGTTTCTCAGTCTTCATTTTACCCGAGCCTTTGCCGTGAAATTTGTGCGACAATGCTTTCCAAGCCTCCTTCCAATCAAGTGCCCGGCCAAATTCATCGTGGTACATGATATTGACGTCTGGCTTGTAGTTTTTGAAGGCTTCAAGATTGGCCCGTGCCTCCTGTTGATCTCGTAGGCGGTTCTCGTATTCACGCTGCGCCTGATCCTTACTTGAACCGCGCGACATGAGACGCTCCATTTCTCGCTGTGCCACACGTCTGCGTTGATCGGCAAGCCACAAGTCGCGCTGCAATTGAACGCCCTCGCGCTCAACCTGGTCGGCGGTAGGCGTTGCAAGGAGGCCTTGCTGTCGGAGGATATTGAGTGTCGATGCCATTCCACTATTGAAGGTTTGCTCTGAAGACGTGCCAACGCCGATATTCCCATCCTCCGCGGCGGCTTTCTCCTCCGCCTCGGTCACTCTGATGGCGTTCTCGATGGCGTTCAACATTGCATCTTCTTCACCTTCTTCTTTCACCACCACCTCACCAGCTTCGAGTTCTTCAGCTTCCTCCATCGGGATGTCTTCATCGGGCGACGCCTGTTTTATCGTTGTCAACGTTGGAGGGCCGTTAGTTTCAGGGACCTCTTTCTTGACCGTGATGGGATCGTATGTGATTCCTCGCACGAATTCGGAAGTGTCATCGAACACCAGCCCCCCGGAATCTCCACCTTCTGCTCCACCATCTTCTATTTTACCAATGTCGACAGCAGAAGGCTCCTCTGGGCGTGCACGTTCCTCGGCGACTGATCAAGTGAGTCATCAGTAATAGAAGTGACACATAAATTGGACTGACTTCGTTTGGCTATCTCCTCTGGGGATAGTTTTTTTGACTTGACCTTGGCCCGGCGAGAGCTAGCAAGCGCAGCTTGCAGTTCATCGTCATCGACAAAATTCACGTCGAGATCACGAACACGAGGAACAATGGGCTTCACGTCTATCTCCATTTGATCACTAACGGGGGTGGTGTCGAAATCTTCGGTGACCCTCCGTGTCTGGCGCTTTTTCTTGTTCTAACGGAGCTGGTCAGACGCTCGAAAGCGACGATAAAGGAGATCATACCTTCGGCTTTTTAAAGCCAGCATCGCCCTTTTGGAGATAGTCAGAGGACTCGATGTTTTCTAGAAAGCAAGTAAGTGGCGGTGCAGGCGGACACGGAGGTAACATACTAGCATAGTCTATAGAGAGTAACGCCTTATTAACAGGCGCAGCCGCTTGCTCCTCTATTCGTGAATCGGGGACACTCGAAGGAAGTGAGCTACCAAGTCGAAAGCCCTAAAACTCCAAGTAAATGAAACGAGAAAATTCAACCCCCTTGTCACTCACTGTTTCCTTGGGTCCTTCTAAAAATTCATCATACTTTGATAAAACACGCTTCTTCACGCCCTCTCGACCCTCAACGAATTCCTCGTCGTCATAACCGGAGTAGTCTGGTTTCTTAATCTTTAGTTCGTTCCGTTGTTTCGTTCTCTCAACCTCAGCCATCTCGACATTCTGAAGTTCGTCATCTGATACGCAAATAATAAGCGGGGAAAGCAGGGTAGAAGTGACGACAAGAATTACCTTCATTGTCAAGAATCCGGCTGTCTTTCAAGGTGAGTATACGGGATTCACCATCCTCTAGCTGACTAAGGTCATGGATGACCTTCAAGCCCTCCAAGTCCTCTGAGGGAGATCAAAGTTAAGGGCAAGGAGAAAATCAGATGTTGCTGGACTCACTCTCGGTGTATTGTTCCTGAAAGACTTTATCCATCCCCTCGAGCTCAGCTTGTCGTTTCTTTGCAAGTTCCTTCTCCTTCTTCTTGCTCCTCTTTATCCATTTAAGCGTATCGTCTGTGTCCGCATCGGGGTCACCCAATGTAGCTCCTCTGAGAGACGCATTGAGGTCTCTCTTGTTTCTCACCCTGCCAATAGTGCATAAGCAAGCCTGTCATCGAATAGCAGACCCCCTGAAAGCCCAAATGGTAGAAGTGACAATAGGGCAATTCAGAGAAATGACACTCACTTGGCAATGCGATCCTGGATCTGTCTTGAGGACAGAGTAAAATCAATTCAACGATGAGTTACAAAAGGATAATGACATACCTCGCGTCACGCTCTTTCGTCTCCGCCTCACGCCGCTTTGCATAGTTGGTCTCAGCCTGCTTCTCCTTGTCGTCGGTAGGCTCAGAATCATCGGTGAGGGGTTTAAGGCCAAGCGAAATACGAATCTTATTGGTCTCCTCGAGACTGATGCTTTCTTCCATGACGAGCGGAGACGGTGGAGGAAGGAACACTACACACAATGCGTGACTGACATTTGTTTGACCATATTTACGTAGACGTCCACTCTGTCACAAAGACCAGTTGTTAAAACACCGTCTACGGTCCACCCATGTGATTATTCAGGTCTGGGAGTCCACAGACCTGCCTCGCTGACCCTGCCAAAGATTATTATTTTGCAGGGGCCGCGCATCCCTGAATAACCCCTCCTAGCCAAGTGCCAAACCAGGGCAAGAAAACTTCCGAGGAATGATATAAAGTCTTCGAGAATGTCAACAGAAGACTTGCTGGCTAAAATCCGGTTGGGTAGTCATACACACTCGGTGTAGAGGTCGCGTGCAGCGCTACTTCCCGTCCGTGATGATACTGTGACAACATGATTCAAGGCTCACCTATTTCAAAAGTAGTTGTTCAGGGAATAAGGCAAGAGTCCAAGTCACAGCCATCACTGTCACCAAAAAAAAGGTATCATGGCTGTAGCCACATCATGAAACTCCCGTCTACGTAGATTAGCGTGACTAGAGCGATTAAGGAGGCTGGTTTCTCTTGTGCACTTCCAACCAGGACATCACCCCTTTGATCTAGCTGTAGTCGCTAGCAAAGGAGCTTCAACGATGATGCAGTGCACATAACGGAATAGACAAGTCAGACCGCCCAGTTAAATACGGTCGGTACACGGCGACTGCCGGTGTCCCCCAACCCCGACTTACGGACACCATCAAATGCTTTCAAAACTCGCCGCGTTGTTCCAAGTGAGGAGGCGAGACATTCCTGGCGCCCTAACGTGGATGTCTCTGGGCCCTGACGAAAACTCAAAAAATGCACTCATGGTAATGCAGTCTGGATTTGGAGCGTCGCAGGCCCTCTCACCCAACATCCAAAGATCCAATTCTTTACATGGGATAGTGCCCACCCCGACATGAGCTGGTGGAAACATTTCGAAAGCGAGGTTCCGCGGCTCGCAGGACTCGGTGTTACCCAGGTTTGGTTACCCCCGCCCAACAAAGGGACCAGTAACGTGTGTGCCCTTTGAAATGTTTCTTAGTCCAAACTCTAGCTTCAAATTTTACCAGAAATCCCAGGGTTACGATGCGTATGATTTAGTAAATCTCGCCTGCCTTCACCCGAGCCTGGTTTTCTTAGCGGAAGTTGTCACAGTGGGATTTAGGCGAATTCCATCAGAAAGGAACAACCAGTACCCGTTGGGGTACCAAGGATGAGCTTCTCAGTGCGATATCCGTCGCAGAACAACATGGCATCGATGTCTTGATTGATGCTGTAATGAACGTAGGTCTATCTGCAACGTGATAAGTGCAGCTCCTCAACCTCTTCAAGCATAAAGTCGGCGCTGATAGAACTGAATTTTTCGACGTTATCCCTGTCGATAACTCGAACCGGACGAGAGAAATCGGACCTGCTAAGAAAATTGAGGTAAATTTGATTCCGTACTGATGGTTCAGTAAGGCTGTATCGTCTCAGGGATGGACTGCGTTCGACTTCAGCTCTCGAGGGGGTAAGGTGAGCGGGTTTCGATCACAACGCATAACGTTTTGGGTTTACATATTTGCAGTACAGCAAGCTCCGTTGGAATCAAGAACACTTTACAGGTGCGTACTCATGTACACCCATCAAATACAAGAAATGCAAATCGCCACTTCGCAGGTATCGACTGGGATCATCGCACGCGGACGCGGGGAGTGTACAAGATCGTAGGGAAGGGTCACCAGGGCTGGTCCCGCAACGTGGACGACGAGCTTGGAAATTATGACTACTTACTCGGCGCAGACGTGAGACTACTGCTCACAGTTTATCATATCCTTGACCCACAGCTGACACGAGTCGAAGGTCGACTTCCGGCATCCCGACGTCCAGAAAGATATGTACAACTGGTCAGACTGGGTCTTGCGGGTATGCTGTCTCCATCTAACCCGTAAGTCCTTGATCCGTTGACGGAAAGCCGGGTAGACCACAGGCGGGGCGGGCTTCCGCCTTGATGCCATCAAGCATATGGACCGCAAGTTTCTTTTGCAATGGGTGAGCGTGCTAAAGCCGCTGCGCTTCCTGGCGTGTTCATGGCCATCTACTGCGCAGATCAAGCAGCTCCGCACGCGCGACGGCAGGTCTCGCGCGTTCATGGTGGCCGAGTACTGGTCACCAATGTCCGTGTGAATCTGTTCCTGGATCGTGAGGATGTACTGACCCTTCGGTGCGCAGTTTACCACGGGTGCTCTCCTGGGTCCATGCGTTCCAAGGGCAGGTATATATTCCTTGCTCAGTCTCTCCATTCCCCGCCTCGCATAGCAATTTCTAGACGGCGTTTTTCGATGTTCCGCTTCACGATAACTTCTACCATGCTAGCCGAAGACGGTTCGATCTGCGACGTATCCTGGACAACACACTGCTCAAAGCCCGTCCCACCGACGCAGTGACCTTTGTCGATAACCATGAGTAAGTGGATCAACATCCCCATTCACAATCCTTCCACTCACCCGGCCAGCACGGTATGCTGCATTTAAAGTGATCGAGGGATCAGGTTGATCTTATTTTCAAATAGCAAATCGGTCAATCCCTGGAGAGTTGGGCATGTAATCCTATCGCCCCACCCCAAAGATGCTACTGACTTGAGCACGGCTAGGTCGGTCCTTCCTTCAAGTTACAAGCTTATGCCCTGATCCTCTTGCGGGCGGGCGGCCACCCGTCCGTCACCCCAGCCCGTCCTGGACGTATATGTGACCTGCTGACGGAGCGCCACCACAGCTGCGTTTTTTACGGCGACCTGTATCCGAATAAAGAATGCTACCATGCGTCTACTGCCCAGGGGCTCCGACTGCTTATTCGTGCCCGAAAGGACTTCGCCCATGGACCCTCGCAGGATTACTTCGAGCACCCGTCGTGTATCGGATTCGTCCGGACGGGTGACGGTCCTCGCGACGGTTGCGTCGTCCTCGTTTCGAAGCGCGATGAAAAGTCCGAGCCGTCCGTGTATGTCCGAATGACGATACTCACGCGGCCGCGTGATCGCTAAGGGCGGCCCCGCATTATTACAGGGCCGTTGCGGAACCACCGCGTTCCATACGGATGAGAGTTGGGGAGGTAAGAAGCTCTTGACAGATGTCCAACGACGACCTTTTTTTTTTGATGATGAGGAGCGCCAGACCAATACGGAATTTGTCGGGTTGTTTGAACCCGATAAACATGTGAGAGTTGATTCCGATGGATGGGGAACATTCACATGCAGGCCTGGCTCACTGGAAGTATGGATCCCCCGCATTCCGGTGGCTTTGTGAAACACTTGTGCGAAATGCACGGACCCGATCTATGATCATATCAACAATCCTTTTGTATACTTGCAGAAAGAATTAATACATCTGCAGAACAAGACGCGTCCGAGTCAAGTTCGTCCTTTGTAATCGAATTGTACACCTCTGCCCTGAGTGTGTCCCAGCCGGTCTCTCCCCAAGATGACCTCAGGCCGTTGTATAAACTCGCGGTAATCAAGCGAGCCCATCTTTGCAGGGTAAAGAGCGTTACCGCCCTGCTCGCCATTGAACGTGGCCAAGTATCGAAACGATTTGACGGCGGGTGTCCTGCGCGTCTGCGCCCGAGCCTGGAAGCCACGCCTTTCTTCGCCATCGAAGAGCGCCGCGGTCTCCTCCAGAGTCCGTCCTCGGGTCTCCACCACGAACACGATGACGAAAACCAATTCGAAGCCCAACCAACCGCAATACACGAGATACTGTCGATCGATGCCGATGAGACCAGGGAAACCCATGGGAGGGAGCAAGACTCACATATCTCCAATCGATCGCACGGAGAGCCCAAGGATCCACAAACTGACTGAGCGCGAGTGCTAACGATACGACCAAATTCTTTGGGTGCAATAAAGTTAGTGAACAGGGAGAATGAAGGGGTCACAGCATCACCATGAAAGCAAACCCCTTCGCTCGGATGGAATACGGCAGAAGTTCCAACGTGTACGAGACGATCATGGGCGTATAGGCCACACCATAGAAGAGATAGAAGGCGAAGATGAATGGGATTGTGGCTGTTGGACAAGACTGCCGTCAGAAGCGTGTGATCAGAAGCTGATATTTCCCTACGAACCGTGGGCGGATGCGGGAATACCCGTGTTGGAGAGAGACGCGGTGAGAGCCCACAGCGGAAGTGCTGTTTTCGCGATATCATCAGTTCATCTCCGTGGAGAATGTCGGGAAAACAATGACTTGCGAGCATCCCAGCATTAGATATTATGAACAGCGTCCTCCGACCAACTTTATCTACGAGAAGAGCTCCTATTAGAGCCGCGGTGAAGTTCCAGATCTGCAGAAATCAGCTTTCATCTTACAGCATCGATTGAAGGGTATGCCAACGCGCCTGCAGCCAACCACTGATTAAGGCCACCGTCCTCGGACTGGTGATCCCGATGCTTTCCAAAACCAGTTTGATGTAGTACAAGGCCAACCCGGTCCCGCTGTGTCGACGACATTGATAAGTATGGTATCCTTGAATGACAGAGCCAGCGCGTTACCTCCACTGAGAGAAGAGCGCAATGCCGATGATGATCCTCATGCGCTTTCTGTTTCCCTGGTGTTGCGAATAAAGTCGAAAACGAGGCACCCTCGTTCATTTCCTTCTCGACTCTCAGAACATGTCGGATCCGTGCCATCTCGAACTGGACAAAGGGATCACGTTCATCGAATCCGGTGGTGTGGAAGCGAGCCAGGATTCGTGATGCTCTTCTCTCCTATTGTTTGACGTTAGCCATGCGGAGACCAAAGGGGGGTGGGGGAGGCTTACCGAACCTTGCGATATAAGCCACCGAGGACTCTCAGGAACAAACCTATCGCGAAGGGTCGTAAGCAAGGCCAAGAAGCAGCCCAGAGGTAGAGATGTTGTACCAACCGAATAAATAACAGCTGCAGAAGAGGGCCAAAGGCTTGAACGAGTACCGGAGCTCGCCACGACCAACTCGAATGAGAAGCATTGTAACCTATAAGGCAACTCCACGCAGCTGGACAGCGTAAGAGTGAGGCCGAGGCAAACACCGAACGTCACGCACCTGCAATGCTTCCCCCGTACCATAATGAATTATACAACGAAGTAATCTTTCCACGCTGAATTAAGCCCGTAAGCTATACCTTCACGGCTATATGATCAGGACGGTTCACCTGCGTGGGGTAAGCAAGTTCCGTGATTAATAAAGGCGCAGCGCTGGTGCTGAATATGAGCCCAGCACCAACTGAAGGGAGCATCGCTTAGAACCGCGAAATGTTCTGCCTGACATAGTACGCCTCACCAAGTGCTCGCGCTCCAATAAATTGGATGAGTTCTGATGCAGTCGCTTGTAGCGCCACCCCGCCTAACATCAGGACAGCCCCTACGAACAGGCTTGCCCGTCGCCCGAACCTGTCGGAGATAAAAGGGGTGAAAGGGAGGCCCTTGAAGATCCGTGCGCGTCAACTGAAGATATTGCAATGGTGACATGTGTGTCGCGACGTACTGCTAAGCTCCCTATCGTCTGCGCTGACGTGACTATGCCTACCGCGGCTGGTAAGTTGGTTGCCTTATTGCGTATGATAAACGGAGAATGCCTAGCATAGCGCCACGTGGCTGGCGAAACTGCCCTTGCCATGCTGGAAGAATTTGCAACCCTGCCGGGGGAAAAGTGGTCAAGAAAAGAGGCGTTTCACGAATGTGGCAGCTCCTACCATTGATGAGAGATGAGTCGTAGCCATTGATACAAGCTGTGAGCAGAGGGAGGAGGAGATATAGATTCAAAAGCAAAGCGCCTCTCAGACGGAACCATATCAAGACGCAATCGGCCAAGACGGAGAATATGACACGTACTGCGATATCTCAGCCGTGGACCTGGGTGGACGGTACGATTATAAGAGCGGTGGGAGACAGGAGCGTCCATGTCTCCAAAGCTGGCTCTGAACATTGAAGAGAGAGAGGAGGCAAGGAAGCAGATGAGCGAAAAACGAGGGACGAAAAAAACAAGTAGAGAGTGCTTGGGGCGGGAGTGAGGACGCTCGTTAGATAAAAGCAACCGACGAGGGACCGGGATGGGGGGAGGGACGAAACCAAATGGAGCCTTAAACCACTGGCAGCGGCATGACCGGACGTAAACGCGGACAAAGGTAGGTAAAAATGTTTGGAGTTGGCCCGCGGACGCCTTCATCCATTTGGACCATACCGAGACGTCCAACGGCATGGTCACACGACCAATTCGCACTTGACGACGCTTATATCGAACGGCCTAGATCTCAGTCGACCAGCAGAGACCGTTGGGACCTCATCTACCTTAAGCATTCAGCGGTGGTCGAAAGGCATCTCTATTTCGACGCAAGGGGAAACTGTCAGCTGGATGGACGAGGGCCGATGTGAACGAGTTGCCTGCAGATGTGAACCGTACGAGGACAGAATAAAAATGGCAGGGCCATCGCGAGCGAAAATCCCCAGAATGTATCGAACTTGAAAGACGATATGTTTTTCTCCGAGGAAACAAGCGGGATGGCAGTGTGGTATGGTAGCACATTTATAGTTGGTCCAAGAGAATCATTTCCGTCCGCGGTTGTTCCAACAAAGGAAGAAAAAGAGAGAGAGAGAGAGCAGCGATGTCGAGTTGAGCGACCTCGCCAGAGCCACTCGCCAACTAATCAGATTGCAAGTCCGTCGAAATGATGGAAAGCAAGCACATATTAATTTCCCAGGCGACTGTAGCAGCCTTGACCTCTCCTTCTGTCCGCGGGGTCTACCAGTCCCGACCTCCTGAATTCGCACCATCCCAAGGAGATGTTGGGAAGATTTTGTCGTCTTCTCTCTCCCGGGGGTACAACGGCGCGTATACTCGGCTTTCGGCGGCCAGGCAACCGTCGGACAGTCCGAGTCTCGCAGCGCAGCAGAGTGCATCAGAGTTTTGCAGATTGTGTCCTCCAGAGAGACTTTAAAGTTTCGAGATTTCTTTTTGCATGCGAATCCCTTACTGGACGGACACACTCGGGTGGCGCTGGCACTGGATGCACTCACACTCATACCCCATCGTGCTCAAAGAGAGAGAGACATCGTTCGTGCGCCACCACCCTTACCGTAACGGGCAAGGAATGGATGCCCATCGTGTATGGGTCCTTGCACGAGAATGGAATTAGTTAACAATCCCCGCCCTCGACTGTGGAAGCGAAGCGGCGAACCTTCCCGTTGTTATCGCAGTACGGTACAAACAGACAGCTTCTGTTCCTATGACGAGTACTTGGCCAGGGACAAGTACTTCAAGTTGGTTAGGCCAAAACACAACTTCCTTCTTAAGGCGCGTCATTCTTCCGAAATCGTGATAGACCGTATGAAATATTGGCTTAGCACCGCTGCTGATCCTGCTACAAAGAAATACTCTTTGGAAAGCAATGACGACGTTGTCATCTCTTGCCTGACCTGCATGCATTCATACGGGGAGTGCACACGTCGGGACAATGGGTTAAAACAAACCAATAACACAGGCAACGTGTACAACGCAAGCCACGAATAGGCGGTATCAAATGATGCAAAGCACTATATCATGTATTAAAATGAATGTCTCGCTGTGAGTCAAGGGAGAAGATGAGAATCGTAAATCGAAAAGATGGCCGAAGGGGGGGGAGAGGATAGGTAATCCAGAAACGCGTAGCTGTCCACTGTCATATGGTCCAAGACAGATCCTCCGTGGCTAAGCCTCCCTGTTTTAGAACTCATAGGGTTCAGGCAAATACAGCTGCAATGACAGCCCCGAGGACACCAGCCGCACCATAGGGGACACTGATGGGCATCGCACCGTTTGGACGAGGAGTAGAAGTAGAGGAAGAGGGGGAAGAGGCAGAAGATTGACTTTGGCCCGATACGCTGAGAGATGGATTAGTTTAATGAAAGCTGATATAGCCACGTGACATGAGTGAACGTACGAGGAAGCGGCGGGCTTCGTCGTAGCGGGGCTCCCAGCACTCGACGAAGAAGCGGATCCGGCAGAGGTAGAACCGGTACCTGCTGATGACGATGCAGGGCTTGAAGCGGACGCAGGTGTCGACCCGGTCAAACAACTCGTAGAGCCTGAACTGAATGAGAATATGGAAAAATGCATCAAAGCAGGTCAATACATACCACCAGCCTGAATAGTGAACGGAGCGGTTTGGGAGATCAACCCGGAGCTGTCACGGAGAGTGATATCGAGACTAGTCCCTGATCCAGAATATTACACAAATCACTGATGCCACAAACGTGCGGACTAACCGGTAGCAAAGGTAACATTATCAGCGGTCCAAACGAAGGGGGAACCAGTTATGCCGGAATAAGTTTGCAAAGGTGCACCATTAGGGTCAGAACCAGCGTGGACACTGAAATGAACTGTAAAAATGGTGATAGCGAAAAGGAAAGTGCTCGACTGACCTCTACACATAATGACGACGGTGAATAGAGCGAGTTATGAAAACTAAAGAGTCAGACGTACCAAGATGTAAGGGGCTACTGATGATGGAGTCAATTATCGACTACACGAGAATATAAGGGGGGGAAACGAACCTGTGCCACCGGTGAAAGTGATCTGAGTAGTGGTACAAGAGATCACGTTCGTCCTAAACAAGGAAGCGTTAGGGGTTCAAACGGTTGAAGAGGGGGAGGGGTTTGAGAGGACTAACGGGGTATTGACGGTCAACTGGGCAGAGACGCCGGCCACGAATAGAGCAGCAGAAAGGAGCGAAAAGAGGTAAGACTTCATTGTGAAAGCGACCAAACCCACGAGGGAGCAGCAGAGGGCAAGGGGTTGACGGTGCGGAGCTGGGGGGAGAAAAACAGCAACAATGGAGCGCTGTGGGAATTGAATATGTTGAGTTTATATAGCGCGTCGCCTATTTGTCGCCACCCGTTTACGGAAATTCAAAATCGAACATCTCGGCGCTTCTCCCTCGGGATCGACCCGACTACGCCCACTCCGCCGCCGTGTAACTCCCCTGGTGATGCTCTCTCTCAGAAAAATACGCCTTGGGACACCGCCTGGTGCAGATGTGACGTTCCACCCACCGAAACTTCCCTGGGCACAGGGGAAGTCGCTGTTGAATCGAATTCATCGGGGTCAAGTGGTCTCGAACTTATCGGCCACGGTGAATGATCGAAGCCAGAAATGGCCGTTGCATGGCGCCATCATCTACGCGGGCCTTACAACCCTGCCATAGACGAGTCCTCCGTCGATCGACTGCTGATGTTTTCCTCTTTATCAGGAGACTGTATTTATAACCCTTTGGACTTTGGAAATAAACTCTGTGCCTGCGCTCATATTACATGAATCCATCATTCCGCAGGTGTTCCTTTATTTCTTCACCCTCGTCCACGGGACTCCTTGTGAATACGTACCGAGCAGATGTGTCTCATCCCTTGGTCCACCAGGTACAGTAGTTGATCCATCAATGGGACAGTGGAATTTGATGGGACAATCATAGATTGAACCCCTAAAACTGGTCATTTTAAATAAGAGGACAGATTAACCCAGAGCCATCATTAAAGCACCAGCTGCATCCACAGATGTTGTCCCATTGCCTGGTGCCTGTCCCATTGCTAGGCCAACTACTGTAAGGGGTGAGAGACTGTTCATCGTCATCAAGACCTGTCCCGTTCTATACATTACCGGCATTTAAATATGCAACGACCGCGCGTAGTACAACCTCCGTTGTGTTTCTTTCTATCTTTTTTTTTTTTTTCCGCCTCTCATTAACACGGTTGAGCCTCCACCTCGCACATCAACGCATTGTGGTCGCTAATCCAATTACCCTCGACCATCTTCAGCATCACCGCCACTCTCCGCACGTCCCTGACGTCGAAAGCGTCGCTCTTCGTGTGCAGGATGCGATCCAGCCGCCCGGGCGGGTACCGGTTCCTCGGCTGATACCCCCACGTCGCTCCGTCCCCGTCCTCTCCCTCCCGACGCGCGTGCTTCCAAGCGTCCACCAGGCCGTTCCGTTCCGCGAGCATTTGGTCCGACGGCGCGATCGCGTTCATGTCCCCGCACACCAACCCGCCCACCAACGTGGACCCTCCCTCCTCCCCCCTACTCCTCTCCTCCCTCAGCAGCTCCGCGATCACCCCCATCTGCACCACCCGCCTTGCCGTGCCCTCGAGCAGCGACTCGAGGTGCGTGTTGATCACCCGCAGGACCCGCCACCGCGCCTCCCCCGCGCCTCCTCCCAGCGCCACGTCTGTCACGAGCGCGTTCCTCCCCATCTTGCTCTCCTTAAAGTGCAGGCACATCGACCCGACCAAGGGCACGCTCCGCGCGACGAGCGTCACCGTCCCGTAAGTCCCGTCTTTCGGCCAACCCGTCCTCGGGCTCCCCGGCACCACGATGAAGTACTCCCGGACCCACGGGTGCTCGAGCAGTACGTCGAACGCCCACAACGCGATCTCTTGTAGTAGGATGAGGCAAGGCGGCGGTTGGCCGCCCTCGTAGTCAGGGAAAGCTTTGAATTGGAGGTAGTCCAGCGCGGCCTTAAGACGCTGATCGGCCTTTAGCGCGGCAAAGTCGACGTTCCATGTAAGTACTTTGAGGGAGGTAGGGGGTTCCTCCGTTGGGTTGAGGGCCTTGATGTCGTAAGTAGATTGCGGAGCATATATCCATTGGCCCGATGAAAACCATTTCGCTCGAATTGGCACAAAGGTGTTCGCCATCATGTCTCGACTCGATGGGGTGACAGTGCTGAGTGGTGATGGTGGTGAAGAGCGAAAAGGTTTCCTGACTCGAGCTTTAGACGGCCGAAGCATAACGGTTAAGCGGAATTGAGGTGGCGCGCCACACTCTTGCCGAGGGCGGTGAGTCGAGACAGACAAACCCTAGGAACTAAGAGCAAGGCTAGTATATTACGATATGCTGTGCCCAGATACACGGGATCACGCTACAACTCCTCAATCGCACGCTCAATCTTGTCCTCTACTTCCACCACTTTCTCAACTGCAAATGCTGCAAGGACATTCACCTTGACCTGGATCTCGTCAAGCTTCGCCGGTGCGAGTGCTCGCTTTTGTAGGATGGAGGCGAGGCTATAAGATGGAAAACGAAACGACATCGAATGGGTGACACAAGAAACTATACGACAAAGGAGGAATGTGCATACCGCTTTGACTCTTTCGCGATATAATTTTCCGTTCCGTTGACAACCTTCTCCATCACCCGAAGATAGTGAGCAGCAATTGGGCCGACTTCTGCGGCCAGGACGGAGGCTTCCTTGTAGATGGCATCACGCGCAGCGCCTGTAGCAGTTACGAATTTACTGGCGAGCTCGTCAAACTCCGAACGACGGCCAGCCTGGGCGAACGGGTCAGTCAGGGCATTGAGACATGGACCGTTAACACCTACCTGATCATTCAGGCCACCGCCCACAGAACGGTGAGTCCCACACTTCTCGTTCAAGAATTGAACGAAATCTGCCTCCTGACGACCACCTTCGTAGTCGATAGGCTCGCCACCCTTGGGGAAGAACTTGATGGTGGGGAATGATTGAATCTCGTACTTGAGAGCAAGGGGGCGATTGACCTCGGCGTCGGCGTCGACGTTTGCAACGATACACTGACGATATATCAACTTCTTTCCGGAAAGACGCCCAGTCGGGGGATGTAACATACATTGGTCTCCTGGAGGAAATCCTTGGCAACTGTAGGAAGGTGTGAATGTACGCAACATTGACACGACAAGAGGATTTACCTTGCTCGTACGTGGGCTTCAAAGTTTTACAGTGGCCACACCAAGGCGCAGTGAACGCAATAATTGTGTCGTGATCTTTGTTCTATCATATGATTCCGAGGTTGGGTGGAAAGTCACATGGGAGAACATCCGAGTTACTTACGAGGACCACGTCGTCGAAAGTGTGCGTATCGAGGATGACCGTCGCGGGAGGAGGGGGAGGCTTGATATTAGACTTGATACCCGACTTCTTGGTAATGCTGATAAAAGCGGGTAAGAAGTACAGTGGGACGACGAAAAGAGAGTAGCGCACAAATTCACCAACGAGTCAAGATCCCGACCCCCTTCGTAATCTGAAACTGTCCCTTGAGGGTCGAACCATTTTAAAGCTATTGTAATGAGCCCCGTGAATACAAGATATGAGCAAGG
>JAGFNK010000242.1:0-76035 GCA_025769875.1 Russula earlei | reverse complement strand
ATAGTTGGTGGGGAGGAAAGAAGGGGTGAGGTGAGAGCGAGAGCAAGGGAACTTGAAGCGCGGGAGGTGCAAGGTGCTGATACGAGTCACGTCAGTTTCCGGGCCAGCAGACTCACAACACACCTTACATCAGTAAGATACATAGTGCAATATAAAAACCAACTGTCTCCAGTAGAGCAATGTAGCGAACCAAGTGTCTCCATAGAGCAATGTAACAAAATGATCATCTCCATAGAGCAATGTAACAAAATGATCGTCTCCATAGAGCAATGTAACAAACTGATTATCTCCATAGTCAACCATAATTTTGATCATCCTACATAGTGATATGTAGACTCAGTTTTATCTACTGTGCCTACATAAGTATAGTCATCAACTACTGGAACTACATTGAGCAATATAGACTTACTACGATGCTATAGAGCACTACATAGTATGTTGTTGTGCTATGGTGTCTATGGTGTCTACAGAATTAAGCGGTGTCTACAGACTGGACCGGTTTTTCCTGATGTCTTGTCCAACATATTTGCCTGCAACCCACTTCACTCCTAATCCTCAAACAACACCACACCTCTCCATTTCATCAACTCACAACACACACACACCATCTACCATCTACTCTACCTATCCCTTCCTTCCCTAAGAGTCTCTCTTCACTCTACTGAGAAGAGCTCTCCTCCTTAAAGACCTACCTTCCTCTTCTCTCTACATGTTCAAGGTCTACAGCAGACTTGAACACATATTGCTAGTGGAACCAGCCCTAGTCTATCCCATTACAAACTTACCCTAGCTTCTCAATGGACCAAGTCATACTAGGAAGGGTCTATTGGCCATAACCTGTTTAGCATAAAACACTTCAACCACTGCAGGGATCCTTACTCTTTACAACAGGAACCAGCCCATCTTTCAAACACATCTCTACTATCCAATTTGACTTCAGGCTTGAGAACTGACATGGCTCGTTACCATGACATATACTATCAGTTATGGGGAACTTGGCACTGTATCACCATCTTGGCACTTTCATTTTTCCCTGTATCTGCTCAAACAACTCCATTCAAAAATTTGTAGTTATACTATTGAGTGCTGTTAATGTCATTCTAGCAAAGAAAACTGGAGTTCCATCCAGTGTTTTTTGAGTAATATTCATGACATTTGTGACTGCCGAGATGGTGATACAGTGCTGAGTTCCCCATAACTGACAGTAACAACAAGTCCCTAAACTGGTATGCCCGCCCTTGAGCGCTAAGCATGGCATCACCCCATAGCCCCGATCTTCTGTCCTCACTCTCATCAGGGCCCCTTACTCATGCACCCGGCTCAATAGACAGGAAGCTTCAATGTTCGTGCCCCATGCACATGCAAGACACTGAGGTACACATATCCCATTCCCATGTATTTATGCACTCTGCAGCCTTATTTTTAATCTATAGCACATGTGTGTTGCCCAATCAAACAAACCTCGACCCTAATCAACCCTTGGCCAGGGCCACTGAGCAAGCAGGTCAGGGAGAAATTTGACATTCAAAGTCAGATGGGAAGGACATCGATGAGTAGAAAATCTGAGTGCTGAGTGCTGGGTGGCCTCAGTTGGGATGAAGACAGCCTTGTTCCCAAATGCCATGCTTGCGATCTCCTGCCAACGGGGACCCATCTCCTGCGCAAACTTGTCCCTGATGTCCGTGTCTGCCTGCGCCTTGATGCAGATTGCTTCCACTTCGGCCTCAACTGCGAGATACATTGCATGCGTGCGCGCCTCAGCTTTGATGTGGGTGTGCTCGGAGACCATCTTTGCAGCCACAATGATGGAGCACACTTCGGTGTCGGATTCTGCCTGAAAAGACGGATCAGATCAGTAGGGAGTGTGGGCTGCATGTGGAGCTGGCACGTATGTTGCGAGCTTGTGCCTTGGTACAGATGATGGACAGAACACCCTCTTCCTGCTTGACCTTGCCGCTGCTTTCACAATCAACAATCTGTGGAGGTGCTCGGTTAAGTCCTTATCCCATTTCACCACAGCGGAGAGGACTTTCCGCAGTGTCAATTTGAGCCTGCAGGGCACGTTTGGTGAGTTTATCCATTGTGGTCGCAATCTTGCCTGATATACTTGTCACAAAGTTATTATATCGTCACCCTTGAACTGCCTATCAATGATCGCAAGGTCCTTCAGATTGATACCGTATTCGAGGGTGGTGGTATACAAATTGTCCGTCGCCTGTATTCTTAGTGCATCAAGGAATTGAGAAGGGTTCTCTGTATCCTTCATGGTGTCGCCACCCAGAGAGCGTTGCTTAACTATGGAGCTGTGGTTGACTATGGAAAGGAGTCAAATCATCATGACAAAGACAATGGCATGGTGAGCGACGATCTGTGTCAGGTTGGACCGTTGGACTGGGTCCTGTCTCAAAGGCATCTCTTATCTGTGTGTAGCAAGTTTGAGGGGCTCCTCCAGCTACCACTTGAGGTACAGCTTCAAGCTCACCGAACCTGGTCACGGGTGAATCTGTGGGTCCAGAGTCATGAGTCATCAGGGAACAGTGGGAGGCAGTTCATGGACATTTCCTATGTCAGCATCTTGATTCATTTTCGCCAAGCATGTGGAGAGAGTCCATGCAGCGTGACATTCGGATGCATGATGCAGTGCTGCCTGCAGAACCAATCCTCGTCAGCAAGCCTTGGTGGTTTCAGGCCACCAGGGGCAGGTGCGGAGGAGCAACACGGCGCATCCTTGGGATCAATTTGATCCCTCAAATTTTGGCATTCCCCTGAGGGGAAATAAATTCCTTTTACCCCTTTTCTTTGCCTTGTTATATTCAGATCAATATCAAAAATGTCTGATAATAACCAAGAACTTGAGTTACATTGCATAAGTTGATTTTGCCTGGACATGGAGCCGCCGCGCGCCGTGTCACGTGTGGTGAAGGACGGACAACCCGGGCCGGAAATGTAATTAGTTCGTTCGATCGAACTCGTCGTTCTTCAATTTCCCTTTTTACCACAAGGTTAGTAGTCACTCGTTTATCACATACGCATTACGTCTGTAACCTTATCTCAACAGTTCTCTACTAATATATCTTTCTACCCCAAACCCTGGGCTCCAACCCGATCCACTTCTGTTTTAGTGGGTACTCAGGTCCCCGAGGGAGTGTGTGGATGCATTTCCTACCTCTGGGACTAGTCCTCGCACCGGCTACAACCCAGCATTGGGGACCGTGCCCCTTCTTTCGCCCACTGCCACGTCTCAAAAGGGGACAGGTTTTTCCCAAAAAAGAGACAGAAGCCAAGCCAAGCCGTAACCTCACTAATCCTATCGCTCCAGTTGCCGGTTTCTCGACTTCGATATAAGATGCATCTTTGACGGCGGCATTCTACCCATCCCTTTACTTGCGACGGCTGTCATGTTGGGAGCAGCTTTTCTGGCTTGTATTCTCGTTCTTACTCGAGCGACGTTGCAAGGTCCGTCTGGATTCGACCTGGGGAACAGGGCAGTACAACCACGCTCGCCTTCCTCGCAAGACGGTTACGGAGCCACATGTGAGAAGATCGCCCGGTCCATCTCCTCTGCGTCCCAAGTGTTTTACCCGTGTACGTTTCCATGACGGATCCCGAGTCGATCCCTGCCGTGCAGCAACATTTACTTCTGTCAACCAGGGTCCCAGGATTTCGACTCGGATATCGCTCACTGGACTAATTCGAGCTCTCAAGTCTCTGCGTGTTCCGTAGAGCCAGGCACTCCGAATGACGTCGGCTTGATCGTAAACTGGTCCTTCTGCTATCGGACGTTGACAGCCCCGGCTGACGTTTCCAACGCCAATCGTCACAGCTTCGTGAGATCGCCCATTCTCGCGTATCATTCGCAGTGAAAGGGGGTGGTCACGCTTACAACCCTGGATTTTCGTCGACCCTCGGCGTGCATATATCTATGGCTCGGTTCAAGGACATCATCATCCATGAAGAACGTGGGACCGTCGAGATTGGGGCAGGGCTTACCTGGACCGATGTGTATGCATACCTTGTCCCCAAGGGCCTTAATGTTGTTGGAGGCCGCTTGAATGGAGTTGGAGTCGCCGGCCTTACCCTTGGCGGAGGTACATGCATGCTATCCCTTCCTCTAGCTCATCCGTCGTACGAACTCAAAGGTATATCTGTATCGCAGGATATTCTTGGAAAACGAATGAGTATGGGCTCACCATGGACACAGTCACGGAATTCGAAGTCGTGTTGCCATGTGGGGAAGTAAAAGTGGTGACAGAGCAGGACGAAGATCTTTGGTTCGCACTCAAGGTCTGTCTGAACGGTTGCGAGGAGGTCGGGGCGTTATCCTAACGGTTTGCAGGGTGGGTTCAACAACTACGTGAATGCGCAAAAATTTTGATCTCGGGACGACGAAACTAACAATATGACCAGGGAATAGTCACCAAGTTCACCCTGAAATCTCATACCCAAACTGACGTTTGGGTGTGTCCTTGTTCTCTATCAAGAGACGGTATCTTAACATAGATGCGGTAGGGGGCCTTGCTCAGCTTTGGGGGAGATTTGGCAGATCCGGCACAGACAGCCTTTGCCAACTACATTGCACAGCAACATGACCCCAGGGCCGCGCAACTGGGTAGCTTTGTATATAGCAATGGTTCGGTAAGAACCTACAGCCACTCATTCGATCTCCCTGTGACCAAATGTCAGACAGGTATTGTTTGGAATATCACTTTTCTATGATGGGCCATCACCTCCCGAGGGACTTTATGATGATCTATTGAATATGCCCACCACCACCAAGTCTATCTTCAATGGTAGCTTCACGGACTTCGTTTCCACCCAGTTCATTCCTCTAAACAAACGGTGAATCTAGAATCACATGCGTCATACCATCCATCTGTCTCACGTATCGTTCCCAACGCAGCGCTTACTTCGATGGCGTTCCTATGTTGCACTACACAAAACCCATTATGGAAGCATTCACAAACGAAACCCAGGTGAGGGGCTGATGCGTCACATAAAATCGGACATCTCTTCTGATGTGACAAAGTTTTGGGGGGACAGACTTAGCCAGTACGATGACAACGTGTTGGTCGCTTATGGCATAGACCCATTCGAGCCCGACATTCTCACGCACGGAGGTCCATCGGCGTACCCGCCAGATCGCTCTCGTGTCTTCCTTCCGTCGAGCGCCTATCGCGGGTGGACCAACGAGTCGGCAGATGAGCACATGGCTGATTCCCTGCGCCTCTCTACCGCGGCTTTGATCGAGGCCGGAACTCGGGACGGGCAAGACTTGGAGAACGCGGCGCCTTACGTCAACTATGCGTTGTTTGGAACGCCGTTGGAGTTGATGTATGGCTCTGAACATTTGAAGCGGCTTGCTGAAATCAAACAGAAGTACGATCCCGGGGATATAATGGGACTCACGGGCGGATGGAAACTCTGAGCGTCCGATGCAAGGATTTGTCTCCATTTCCGTTTGCTCTAAGCAATTCTAATCCTCTCAGGCTGAAGCGTTGATTGATATTATCGTCAGGGCTACTGCTGGTCTCGTTGTGGTGGCCTTACCTAGTGTACCGGTGGGTCGCTGGGAGACGACGCGAAGATAACGATAACGCCTATTGTCCGTATCTTAATCAGATGAACGTCGAATCGAACCCTCGTATTTCCTTTACTCGTGACTCGGACCTGGAGATAAGCTTCATTCTGCTTCATTCTCCTGCACCCAGCATGCGAGGAGAACAGACTGTATACTGAAGCGAGAGGAATATAGGAGCCACCTATCGTATTCAAGTGCTAGCCAAACCTCTTGGACCCGATACGATTCACTGCTCATTCGACATGTCGGAGACCGCGACGTTCGGCTCCCTTTCCCCGTCCTTTCCCTTCTTTGGTCATGTCGCTGCAGTTTCACTTTTTCTGGTCACGGTTGAAAACGACGAGTATGTGAGCGCTCCAGCAACAATTCTGTACGTGAGAATGGTTTTCGAGCGAGTTGCGAGTGGGATTCAGTTGGCACCGTTTACGTTACATTGGTTACAACAAACGCACCCTCCTTTTTATCACGAGCTGATGCCAGGGAAGATTGGGAGCAAAGTTACAGCAGAATGAAAAAAAGAACCGAGAAAGGAATCATGAAGAGAACGCACGCAACACACTGGTGGGTTCGCAACGGACAAGGGCCTTGACACCACGGCGGTGGATTTCTTCTATGCGGTCGAGGCTGGCCGGTTGGGCGCAAACCCATGGGAATACCTCTATCATATGGCAACTGTTGAAGTGTCCTTGATCCCAGTGGCTCGACTGGGACACTGATCCGAGCTCAATCTTACAGTCGCTCATGGTGCAAAAGAGTGGGGTGCGCTCGGGACTGAATAACAAGGTAGGCGTTATTGTAATGTTTATAGAATAGATTCCGTCGAGGATGAGTGGGGCTCCGAGTCGTTTTCGGATCCGATCATCACTTCGGTGCCCTCAGTCCCCGACTCACTCGGCAAAGTTGAACTGACATGACATGAAAAAGCGAGATCTGGTTGCCCAATGGGTCCAACTCTAGGCGCTCAGATCTCCGCAACGGAGAGCTTGTTTGCTTTATCACTATCTCGTGGCTTTTGCTAGAGAGAATGCGGCACGGTTAAAATGCTGGACGTGGGCACCTTTCCAAGCCTTTGTCCCTTTCACATCGCGAAGAATGACCACGTACTCACGTGCCAAAGACATGACTGTCGCTGTCGTTAATTCTAATTCTATCCCCAAATGGTGAAGCCAGTTCTAAGGTGCGTGGGGCCGTGGGCGACCTGCGGTTTCCCATCTAAAAAGGGGCTGAACAATATCAGGACTGGGCGCCGTTTGGATCGGGGTATCGTCATGAAATTCACGCCTGCGCAGCACGCTTCGACGCTGGATGCCAAGGGCCTGGGTTTGCCTTTCTTTACTCTGCAGAGGATCAGATGAATTATGCCAAGCTTTCTTGCCCCCCCCTTACAGATGACGTAGGCAATGGCGTTCATTTGACCGGGTGTTTGCAAATGCACGTCGACGAAATATGGGGTGTCACCGAAGGCCTGGGAGGTGGGGAGTGGATGCTTAACTGTAAACCTTTTCATGGATTGGCTAGCGCTGGCGCTTATCTGCCATACGGCGGTATGTTGATAAGAAAAGAACCGAGGTGAAGACAAATTTTTTGGGGCGTGATGGAATGAATGCACAGAGAAGGATTGAGAATGCTTCCAGAGGGGTGGCTCCGTCCAGGAGAGGCTGGTGAGGCACCCCAGAGAGGCGCACCGTGGTTTGGATTCCAGTTGGATTCCAGTCGGAAGCTCTGATTGTGTCAAGTCGAAGGATGGCAGGCACTTGACCATTTACGTACACCGCTGATCGGTGATTGGCTATGAGGTTGCCTTGACCGGGCTTCTAGCAGAAACCTTGCTGCTTGCCGATGATGAATGATGACCACAGGCGGCCCCTCCCCTCCCCCATCCCCGCTCCCCCTCGCCCCCACGCTCTCTTTCCTCCTGCCTCCTCCTTTCGCGTTGGATATATACCCGTCCGCTCGTTTTTTTCTCTCACACGCTCTAGGATAGCGGAATAGACCACCAGGCCAAGGCACGCTTGTCTGGTCGACCCTCTCTTGTCTTAGTCTGGCTCGTCTTTAAGAGGTATCTGTGCCTTGGCTTGTCCAGTACGTGCTCTGCACGGCCCTTCCCTCCTTTCTTCCCCTTTGATGCATCTCCCCGCAGACTCGCAGTCCACTGCTTTGAATCTGTCCACCACATATACCCTCATCTATTTATTCTCCCTTCCCCATCGCCATGCGCCTTCGTCTCATCTCCCATCCCCCAGCCCCGATGATGTTATTCACCATCTCATTCGTTCCCACCGATCCCCACCCTCTCCCCCATAACTGGGATTCTCAACTCGCAATCTTGAGCGCCACAGATCTCGAGCTGCCTCGCTCCATATATGCACTCGATCTGTCCACTTGGCTCACGGATATTCTGGAGGAAGTCACCTTTGATGTCGTCTCTCTCACCGTTTCGGTCGTCTTTACGGATGGACTTGAGGAGGATTGGCCATTGATGGATCGTGCCTGCTTGAACGTTCTTGAAAACATCTTGGATGACCTACGCCAGAATATTCATCCTCCGACTCCGGCGCCTCCTCTGGTGTCACAATCTCCCGTTGCTCCCGTCCTCAAAAAGCCGGCTAAGCACAAGAAACATCGATCGCTGTTGATGCAACTTGTGCAGTAAATCGGATCTTTTCTCCGTATCATCTTATGCTAACCTGCTGAGGTAGGTCCCTCATCCCCAACAATTCCTCTCCATCCCAGCTACCGTTCGTGGCACCCCCGCCTCCCCCACCTCCCACACCGCCACATGCGTCTCAACAGTCCGTGGATGACGTGATGTACAAGTATCTGACGGCATCAAAGGAACTCCGTCAACGTGCTCGGTCTGGTCTCCTCGACGCGTATCGACGCTTCGTTGTGCAAGAGCTCAAACCTCGTCTACCTTCCGGAGGCTATACCGTATGGATTGCCCAGAGCACTCTTCGACGCACAGAGGAGCATATGGCTCGTTTGGCAGAATGCGCCGCCTCGACCGTCTCGCTACCCCTACCAGATTTTTCGTTTGATTGTCAAACTGCCGCAGTACCAGAGGATCTGTTCGCTTACGACGAAGACACTGATGCGGCCTCGGAGACGGCATCTCTATCCCGAACTGTTGGCACAGTGTCTGATGGCTCGTCTGTGCATACACCCGACTCGACGTGTGCATTCCGGCGCGGGACAGCGCCATTCACTGATTCGAACGCAGAAGCCTTTGCTGCACTTTCTCGGCGTGCGCTACGTTTACGTGAGCACCTCCTTCGCGCGGAGGTCGCCCAGCGCAGTGCAGCCACGGACGACTTGGCATTCCTCTCCGTTGCTGAGGTCCGTGGTCGACGCCGTGCATGGCTGAACCGGCAACTTCGTGGAGGGGCACCCTTGTCGGATGTTGCCTTTGCGACCCCAGTACAGTCATCGCAGCTCGCCCGACACTCCCCTATTACTGCCGAGTCTTGGAGTTTACAGGTCGTATCACCGCGATTGTTCCCGGTAGTGGAGGAAATCGTGGAAGATCCTAGGTCCGTGGGCACCAAAAGATGAGGCAGCATTTTCCGTGCCCTCGAGGCGGCACGCACAGCTCCGCATGCGTACGAAGAGCGTTCGATACTCGGACGCTCCGCCAGGATTTGATCTCGATGGAGAGGGCGCGATGGAGCTGGGACCACCAGTCCTGGTGGTCTCTCCTGCTGTCATTCCACATCCGTACTCGGTCACAACGGTTGTTGCACCGCTCCCCAAAGACGAATTCGATCTAGAACTTGGCGTTGGCGGGGCTCGTGGGAAGGGTAAAGGGTCTGAATACGAGTGCGGGGAGTGGCTGCCTGGAATTCAGCTTGGGTCGGAGCAAATACGCATTGAATTTTGATTCTTTTTCGCATCGTCGTCTTTTCTTTCTGCTCTGGTTTACTCTTTCCCACTGTTCACTCGGACACCTCTTGTTGCGCATTGCACTCACACACATACATTATAACTGCTACTCGTCATCCCACGTATCATTCCCCAAACATTTGACCGCTGCACATGTAGATGCGACGGGCTATGACCGATGGCAGGTGAGCTTGTGCCGTGACGGTCACATGCTCAGATCAGAATGTCCACCACCCATACCAATGCCATCTCCGCAAAGAACATTGCAAAGCTCGCCGAGCTCCTTCCCACGCACCTCCGTAACCCTCAAGTTGGCATCGTGTGCGGTTCCGGTCTCGGAACACTTGCGGAAAGCATCACAGAACGTGTCACCGTGCCATACAGGACACTGGAGGGTTTCGGAGAAAGTACTGGTACGTCTTCAATCAATCCTCCGGTGCGTTGTCTCACAAAACACTGGGATGTATGCGTGCGTGCCATAGTCCTAGGACATCGCAGTGAGCTTGCTTTCGGGAAGATCGGCGATGTGTCAGTGGTGGCGATGCTTGGACGTGTACGGCGGCTGTAACGTTCGCATTTCTACCAGGTAGAAACTGACAAGGGGCATAGTTTCATGCCTATGAAGGCTTCCCGCTTGCCACCGTGGTCTATCCCATCCGTTTCATGGCAGCTCTTGGCGTACAAGACTTGATCAGTGCGTCACAGCACCTCTTTGCTGTTTCCTCATCCTCACTTCGGTACTGATCGATGGGATGGCAGTCACCAATGCGGCGGGATCACTGAAAGCTGATGTGCCCGTCGGAACCAGTGCGTTCGTCCCGTGTATCGATGTATCCCTCCCGCCCTTGTCCAGACCGGCATTCTCACCGATTCCTGTCCTTAACTTCTAATCGTCCTACACAGTTGTCGTCGTCGAGGACCACATCGCGCTCCCCCTTCTGACCGGGTTCAATCCGCTTCTCGGTCCGATTTCTCGCCCCGCGGCGTCGCGCTTCGTTCCCCTTTCGGATGCGTACGCACGTCCCTTACGTCTCGCGGCGTTCCGCGCCGCGCACGTGCTCGGTCTGCCACGCTCGGCGTTGGCGGAGGGCACGTACGCGTGGGTGAGCGGGCCGACGTACGAGACGCGTGGAGAGGCGGCGCTGCTGGCAGCTGCGGGCGCGAGCGTCGTAGGTATGAGTACAGTGCCAGAGGTCGTCGCGGCCCGCGACGAGGGAATAAGGGTGCTCGTTCTCAGCTTGGTCACTAATATGGTCGTTGGGGTCTTGCCGGGCACGGGCGGGAAGAGCGTGAGGCAGGAACTTGATGCCGAGGTACGTCAGCCGTTCGTTTTGGTTTCCCGTTGTGGTTTTCGCTCGTCCGAAGAGAAAAGGATGGTGGTAACATTCTTGTTGATTTCTTTTTCCTTGTTGACATTAGCTCGAGGGGAAGGCTTTGGAACGACCGCCGACTCCGACGGTGTCGCATGAAGAGGTCCTGGAAGTCGGGAAGTCGAATGCGGCGGTCATGCGGAGACTCGTGGAGCGGATCATCATCTCTATCGGATAGCGCGACGCGAGCGCCTTTGGTAGGGTAGGGTGACCGTTTTATTGTACAGTATTGTACAGTAGGTCGCTCAGCAAACACGAATGATAGGCTTGGCTGGTGCTGGCCATGACTCGGGAATTGATTGGGCCGTCAGCGGGCTCGCCACGACTGGGACGTAAAAGTTAAAAAGTTGATATCATCTCACCTTTTGCACCCGCACCACCACCAACTTTTCATCCCTGGAGCCGGGGTCATACCACTCACTCTGGTTTCCTCTTCGTGTTCGTATCGTATCGCTCGCGTTTTGCTTCCCACGATGCTTTCACGCACAATCTCCCGCGCGCCGTTCCCGCGCGCTCGGGCGCACTTTACCCCGTTCGTACCAAGTTGCAATTGCCTCTCACGAGGTTTTGCAAGCAGCATGTCGTCCCATCGTGAGTGTTGTGTCTCCCCAATGTTGTAGGACAGTGCAACGTTGTCCGGTCACCCGACACTGTCATCGCGAACAATCATCGTCGCCATCGTTATCATTCGCTGATTGTCACGTTGCATTGTTAGGAGAGAAGATCGTCGTGAAGAACCCGGTCGTCGAACTGGACGGTGACGAGATGACGCGCATCATATGGAGAAAGATCCGAGAAGAAGTACGTCCCGTCCTCCCCCTTTCTTTCTCGATCCCGGGACTAACCGTTTGCGCCCGCGTCCTCTACAGCTCATCCTTCCGTACCTACAACTTGATATCAAATACTTTGACCTCGGTCTCGAATATCGCGATGCAGTGCGTCCGCGTCGTTCGCCCCTCTCGGGAGCCACATGCTGACCGAATGGCTTTGCCATTTCCACTGCCCGCTCTGCTTCCCCGCTCATAAACTCTACGTGTTCTCCCCCCATTCGCAGACCAATGACCAGGTAACGGTCGAGTCGGCCGAAGCAATTCTCAAGTACAATGTCGGCATCAAGTGCGCGACCATCACGCCAGACGAGGCACGCGTGAAAGAATTCCAGCTGAAGCAAATGTGGCGCTCTCCCAATGGCACCGTACGCACAGGGGCCGAGCAGTGGGCCCTCTCTACTCGTGCCCTTCCATCCTGACGTGGCTTTACAGATCCGCAATATCCTCGGCGGCACGGTCTTCCGCGAGCCAATCATCCTCGAGCGCATCCCCCGTCCTGTCCCTGGATGGGTCAGGCCCATCGTCATCGGCCGCCACGCGTTCGGCGATCAATACCGTGCGACGGACTTCGTCGCGCCTGGCCCGGGGAAGCTCCAGCTGGTGTATACGCCCCAAGGTGGCGGCGAGCCGACCACGCTGAATGTGTATGATTTCAAGGGCAAAGGCGTCGCCCTTGCGATGTACAACACCGATGATGTATACCCTTGCGTCCTTTGCTTTTTGACATCTCATCGATCGCCTGACGGTTGATAGTCAATCGCAGGCTTCGCGCACTCCTCGTTCAAGATGGCGCTGTCCAAGAAGATGCCATTAGTACGTCCGCCTGACCACCCATCGTCTTTTCATGTAGGCTCAGGCTCTTGTTAGTTCCTGTCCACCAAAAATACTATCCTGAAGAAGTACGACGGCCGATTCAAAGACGTGTTCCAGCAAATCTACGAGACGTATGTTCCTATTGCACAGCACACCCGCTTACAACAACTCGGTCCTGACGTGAATATCAGCGAATACCAGAAACGGTTCGAGGACATGGGTATCTATTACGAGCACCGTCTCATCGACGACATGGTCGCGCAGGCTATCAAATCCTCCGGTGGTTTTGTCTGGGCAACCAAGAACTACGACGGAGATGTGCAATCCGACATCCTCGCGCAGGGCTTTGGCTCCCTCGGGATGATGACTTCCGAGCTCATCACACCCGACGGCCGCACCGTCGAAAGCGAAGCAGCGCACGGTACGGTCACACGACATTACCGCGAGTATCAAAAAGGCCGCGAGACGTCGACGAACCCAGGTCGCATCGATCTTCGCGTGGACGCGCGGGCTGTTGCACCGCGCGAACCTGGATGACAACGAAGAGCTGAAGATGTTTGTGCGCGCGCTGGAGAAGGCGTGCGTAGAAGTGATAGACGTGGACGGGGTCATGACGAAGGACCTGGCCCTCGCGATCCATGGGAAGGCAATGCAGCGTGAGCACTGGGTGATCACGGACGCTTATATGGATGCCGTCAAGGTGCGATTAGCACCCGCGTGTTCTCTCTCTCGATGTTAGAATGCTGACGATGATGTGATATGTCAGGCGAAATTGGACAAGCTGCTGGCTGCTGAAGGAAAGAACGCGAGGCTCTAGTCGCCGGCAGATTAGATGGGATGATCTCCCAAATATCAGTTATAGCATATTGGTTGGATTGTCACAGGATATGGCACACTCCTACACATGTAGAATAGCATCATGACTCAGTCACTACTAAAGGATGCTATATGTAGCTAAAAGAGAGTATGGGTAGTTTCCATCGTCCCTGTGACGATCACCACACACCTCCGCTAGCGAGAGATAATTTCACTTGGTTAGTACAAATTACCCTCGCTAGCTCTCGCTAGAGACATTATCTTTAACTTCAGTACTTATTACCTCTCGCTAGCATGCGCTAGCGCGGGAGGTTTTTCTTGAAGTTCCACGACGACCACGATGCCATCCGAAGAGACAGATTACAGACGCTGATGCTCAGCGATAGCACAGCCTCCTCTGATAGCGTCACCTAGTAGGCCATCGCAGCACATCGCCCCAACGTCGTTGATTGGCGGCGCCAGCTCGATTCGCGCCCCTAAGCTGAGCGTGTATGTCACCGGGGACAAGATGCGCGGCACACAATTAAACGACATTCTACATGAGACAGGGAACATCCTACAATTCTGGGTGACACGGTGCTAGCTGGAACGCCGGCCTGGCGTAGGCCATGGGTAAAGCGGAGACTTGTGCATAGCAGCCATGCGGTCTTACGGCCGTCGGGGCGCCGACAAAGGGTCGCTCGTTCTGAACAGCAGGGATCCCCCGGACGCCCAGACGTTGCGTTTGCCCGTTGGCTTCCACCGAGAAGAGTTTGTTCATGAAGAGACCTCCGGAAGTTCTTCGTCCCCAACGTTATCGCAATTCCCGCGGGGGCCTGTGCCTGCGCTGGGGCTGGTGCACGCGGAAGCACTACAAAAACAGAATGAGTGATCACAGTTGCGACCCCCCAACGCTGAGGAGCGCGATCCCGACCTGGGAAGAAAGAGGCATGAAGCTAGCGAAGGTGGTAGCTGGAGCGAGCTCCTTCATCCAATCTATCGTAGGAAGAGACTGATTGGAGAGTCATATACAAGAATAGTTACTCCAGCTTGGACAATCATCTAGGATGAGCGATAAGGGAGGGGTACGCCACGAGGCGGCCATGGAAACAGTTGCGCTGCTGCTTATGCAATGTCACAGATCGAGAGACGACGACCACGACTGGTAAAATCTATAAACTCTGCCATTGGGGCCACTTTTCTGCCGCTCGCTGTGACTTTTGGGTGGCTGTGATTAATCATGATATCTCTCGGTGCTCCTTGGGAAAGAGAATCCTCCCTGCAATCAAGCCGACGGATTCATGCGTGGATCGTGGCGGTCAGTAGACCCTGAGACGGCCCTCTTGGGTGGTCCTTGACAGGATGGCAACGGCTGTCTAGGACGACGCATACTCACGGGAGAGGCATGTATAATTGATTGGATCCGATCTCGCCGTTGGTGCCTTGTAACGTTTTGTTTTTTGTCCCTCCCTCGTTCTCTCTTCCTCCCCCGTGGCCCGCCCATTCTTCGCAGCCAGCCTGCAGTCCACTCATTTGTTTATCTGCGGTAAATTTACCCTTTTGTTTCTTTTGGCGCTTTGGGCGTTGTTATATTGCTGGCCGGCCCCAGCTTGGACATGTGCTTTGATCGACTACGACGCCAACAGTCCTGATCCTCGTTTTCCCTGTCGGTTTATGGGCACCATCTGCCTCTCGCCCGCCCCTGGTCTTCGTTGCGTAGGGCTCTCGCTCACTGAAGAGGTTATCACGCTCGCGCCCGTGGGTCTCGAGGTGATATTTTCCTTGGGGCTCGTATTTGTGGGACAGGATGCAGGCAGGTGGGTGCTTGGCCTTTCAAAATGGCCGGGTTGTGTCATTAAGTCTGTCCAGGACTCGTTTCATCCTCGCTGCGGAGGGCCCGACTTATCTTCTCCTCACCATTCTAAGCTTACTCGGTCGCGTCGTCCCTGTCTTCCAGAACTCACTCCGAGATCATAAGATCTTGGACATCTCGGTCGGTGCGTGTCTGGCGCCCATCTCTGACTACCGCTTCACTCAGCATCATGGTATTGCGAACAGGTGCTGCATCCTTTGTACCCATATTCCTCTACACATTCTACCTCTACCTCCTCAAGCGGAAGGACTTTTTCCCACATCTCCCTCAGCGCTTCACCCTTGTAGCAAACACCTTTGCCTTGGTGGTGATACCAGTCATCATCGTCACCAATGAGATTGGGTCATTCTTGGGAATCACCTATCGTTAGCGCCCTTACCTACGTCTGGTCGTGAGCTGACTTCTTTTATAGGCAAAGTACCTGACCCTGTAAATCGGATTGTAGGTAACCAGGTCGCAGTTGGACCCGACTATGCCTCTTTCCAATTCGGACGCGAGTTTCTGAGGAGTACTTCTCTGGCGCTCTTGTTTATCTACCAAGCAACGACATTCGTTGTGTTCCTCGTGCAACTTGCTTCCTGCATCATAGTGCAGCGCGATATCGAGGAACGTGCTGCGGAAGAACGTGAAGGCGTGCTGTTCCGTGGCTTGGGCTGGCTAGTGGTCGGGATGAAGATGTCCGCCGTTGAAAGCGCCAGCGGATTCGCCTCCACAAGTTTCGGCGTTGTACTCACGCGGCGAGTATTGCGAATGATTGGGCGCGCCTGCATTATCATTGGGGTCGTTAAGGGGTTCGTGCCTCCTGCGCTGCAGTTTGCTTTCTGGTTAATTTCATATTGCCAGGCCTGACCTCAAAGAGGAGTTTCTCATTCTTGACAACGAGTTCTTAACCGGTACACGCAAGCTGAAAGTCTCCGGGACGCGGGTCAATATCTCAAGTCCACAATTTGTGCAGAGTTCGATGACACAGCGTATCTCCCGAATGACCTCGCTGCGGCCGTCTCTCACGACTTTTGCGTCCCACCGACCCGTTTCCCAAAGTATGACTGAATTCCACGGGGCACCCTTCGATTCCCGGCATTCGAGTGGTATCCCGCTTGACCGGCAGACTCGTACAAATGCCGTAGCACCAAAACCTCGCCCGGCGTCACTCGAACTTGCACGCCCCTCCACCGAGAGCCGTGTCTCGGTTGTTCGTCTCCACAATCGTGCACCAACCCTCGTTTTAAACTTATCTCCCTTGGGCCTACCTAGCGGCGAAATGCTGGCGGAAATGACCGGGAATCAGCCTGAGACAGTGACGCCGACGATCGAGTACATCCCAGCATCCTCCGTAACACTTTCGGCCCCGGCGCGACGCGGTTCACCCTATCCATGGGTCGTGCGTGCGCCGCAGGACTCTCTTTCAGGTTCGCCGGAGAGAGACGCTGTGCGACCAACACAACGCCGCGAACCCGCGCGCCCCCGGCCATCACGGCGCCAGACCGTGTCGGCTCTCCCTAACCCCATCGACGTCTTACGTACGTCGGCGTCCGCGCCTCGAGAGTCCTACATATGGTCCTCTGTGGTACCTGCGCCCACTGGGATCGCCGTCGACACCGCGGAAGGATCGAGTGTGCCCGCGCGGCAGACCGTAGAAGCGCACCACGGTCACACGAGAAATGGAGGCCAAGACCAGGGGAGCAACAGCACTGTCGGCGGCATCTCTATTGACTGGATCGCGCCAGAGGGCGACGGCAGGTCGGGACGGTTCAAGAGCCTTGGGGCCGCGCCACGCAGAACGACGCCGAAACCGACAAGTGCTAGCGCCGTGCGCAGCAGCGTTGCCCTGGAGCGCCAGGAGTCTTTGGCGGATATACGGGCACAGTCGAGGAATCTCTCGCGGCGGGGAATGCCACGCAAGGATTCGGGTGTGCTGAGTATAGACGATTTGGCGCGCGTACGACGGTCGTCGCCTGGCACGCAATGATTCGGTAAATCTTTTCTTTCCTGGCGTGTATTCAGACTCTCCGAGAATTGCGTCGTCGCCTCGCTTTTTTTTTTTTTTCTTCTCATGCGGTGTTTGGTGGCCTGCTTTTCTGCTCTATTTTTATTCTTTTTTGCTGCCTGTTGATGAATACTAGTATAATATATAAAAAGCCTTTTGGGACGGGATCCGGCCCGTCCCGGATTGTGCACACGTTGTTCCTCTGCGTGGCTCTCTCTTCCCCGGCGCGATCGCACTCGCCAGCTCTTCCAAAATCCAAAAGCGCGGTCAAACTAGGAAGCAGAATGGCCACGTACTTCTTTTCGTCCCCGATCGATGTCGACATCAGGTTCGAGGGCGAGGAACTCCGGAAGCAGGTCGAGTCAAAGGCGGAGAAGGATCATCCCGTATCTTGTCCCGTTTACTACGATGGGGAGTCGGTCGCGGGTCAGGTAACGTCATCTCCTGTTTCTTTTTATGTCCTCTCTTCCTCCCTTCATCCAGTTGCGTTGAGCGCAAAGGCAGGTCACAGTTCGTGTGCGGGACGGCAAGCGCACGACACATGACGGGATCAAAGTCGAATTTGTGGGCAATATAGGCACGTTTCGGCTCTTCGCTTCGTAAAACCTTTCGAAAGGCTGAGTCGTACGCAGAGCTATTTTACGACCGCGGCCATCATCACGAATTCCTCTCCCTCTCTCAAGAGTTGGCCGCTCCCGGCGAGCTGCGACAAGCTCAAACATTCGACTTCTTGTTCAAAAACGTTGAGAAGCAGTATGAGAGTTATTTGGGCATCAATGTCAAGCTGCGGTGCGTCACCTACATCAACTGACTCGGCCGAATTCTCATTTCCGTGTTAGGTACTTTATTCGCGTAACAATATCACGGCGGATGTCGGATGTGGTGAAGGAAAAGGACATCTGGGTGCACTCCTTCCGCATGCCACCGGATAGCAACAACTCCATCAAGATGGAGGTCGGCATCGAGGACTGTCTGCACATCGAATTCGAATACAACAAATCAAAGTGAGGATGGCGTGACTTGTTGATTCGAGGCACACGAGCCTGACGAGAATCCGTCTACAGATATCATTTGAAGGATGTGATTGTCGGAAAGATCTACTTCCTGCTCGTGCGGATCAAAATCAAACACATGGAGCTGTCGATTATTCGCCGCGAGACAACCGGATCTCCACCAAACCAATACAACGAGAGTGAGACCATCACAAAGTTCGAAATCATGGACGGTGCGCCCGTTCGAGGTTTGGATTCTGCCGTCGTCGCCTCCCTCCTTTATCTGAACAAATAATTTAATATTGCAGGCGAAACGATCCCAATCCGGCTCTTTCTTGGCGGGTTTGACCTGACGCCCACATTCCGCGATGTGAACAAAAAATTTAGCACGCGTTATTATCTTAATCTCGTCCTCATCGACGAAGAGAATCGACGTTATTTCAAGCAACAGGTGCGTAATTTGGGGTTATCCATCGAGTACGGCAACTGAGAAACGCTGCGCTAGGAAATCACCGTTTTCAGGATACCCGAGGTACGCTGTTGTGTGAATCCAACGTCCTGTTCTGGGTTATATTTGACCTGTACGCCCCCGTATAGAATTAGCCATCTGTGTAAATCTTCTGTCCCGTTTACTACCGGCAATTTTTGTTGTATACGTATAATTTACATCTTGGTCTTGCATTGGGGCCACGAGGACACTGGTTCTAATTAGAAATGCCTGGCATGAGATATCTGTTGAACTGGAACCCTGATGGATCAGAGAAGGCAACGGCCTCTTCAATAAGGTTCTAGATCTGATCATAGATGTTACATGTTAGGTAGAACAATTGTAGTTACATATATGGTACTAGGGTTATGCATGCTACAATACCTATCACAAGATGCAGCCTTATGCAGCATCTGGAACATTTCTACATCATGCAACACTGGATGTGTGATATAGTGGAAGTGGACACCTGTACTCACCCAGAATGGTCACAGGAACTGCCCTGGACCATAGGTGTATAAATACCCTCCATGTAGACAAGTATACACATCAGAAAAAACATATAGATCTTTTTTAGCTTAATAAAGTCTTTATAGAGTCAAAAAAGTTGAAAAGTCAACAGTTGCTTGGACTGACCCCAATTCTAGAAAGTCATGACCCAAATATCAACTATATAGCTGTCATAACTCACTGTTGAACAATCCAGTTCAAGATTGAGGCAAAGGCTCAGAGACGAGTCAACTAAGTTCTAGGATGAAGTTGATGAGGAGCACGGTCCAAACAAGTAGCAAATACCAGAAAGGGACTGGCATGGGCTGTGAGAGATGATCATGGAGAGAGAGGGCCAGAATGTACTAGATGAGGCAGTCACAAAGGAGTACCCCTGGTACAGTGACCCAAAAAAACCGTTCAAATGTTTTGTACATTTTCATTGTATTGACCATATCTAGAGAACCACTGCAGCTAATAATATGTAACTAGGTTTGTTTTCAAGCTCTACATCATAGCTTTGTAATGGTATACTTTATACAGCATAAGCATAATTATTTAGGAATATATAAGGTATGTTTGCTGGTGTACCCATTTGAACAGTTTTTTGGCCTTGGTAAGTGAATTCATTATTTCTCAGATTAAGATTCATATTCTTTCCCCAGAGGGCTAAAATCGAACATGGAGGTCATGTGACCTATAATAAACTCAAACCATGTGCAAATAAGCCAAAACAGCTGCTTCTTCTTCACCAACAACATCATGAAGTCTCTTCTTCCTCATGAAGTCAACTACATCATCTCCCTTCTCCGGGCCAACCATTCAGTTTGTAACATTGCAAGGCAGCACACAGAAGCATTGGTTCAATCACCAACATTTGCCAGAAATACCTTCCTGACCTTCCAAAGTCCTCTGGAGGTCGTCCTTCCAAGCTCTCTAACCTTGACATCCACTTTGCCACATGCCTTCTTAGCTCTGGAGAAGCAGATACTGCTCCTCAGGTTGCTAGAAGGTTGGAGGTCATCAAAGAGTCCACTATCTCCAATCAGACCATTTGAAACTACCTTAACAAGGCAGGCTTGAAGGCAGTTACAAAGAAGAAGAGGCCTTACCTTAAACCAAGTCACTATAGGGCCAGAAAGGACTTTGCAGAAAAGTACCTATACTGGACTGTGGAGGACTGGAAGAGGGTAATTTGGTCAGATGAGACCAAAATCAATTGTATGGGCTCAGATGGCAAGAAATGGGCTTGGAAAAAAAGAGGAGAGCACCTTTCTGAACGCCTTGTTCAGCCAACAGTCAAACATGGAGGAGGTTCCTTGATGTTGTGGGGCTGCATGTCTTGGGAAGGAGTTGGGCATGCAGCAAAGATTGATGGAAAGATGGATGCTGAACTTTATTGCAGCATTTTGGAGGATGAACTACTTGCATCTATCAAGTATTTCAAGAAGAAATGCAAAGATACCCTCTTTCAACAGGACAATGCCTCTATCCACAAGAGCAGGCTTGCCACATCTTGGTTCCAAGACCACAGAATTCAGGTCATGGACTGGCCAGCTCAATCCCCAGACCTCAATCCTATTGAGCATCTTTGGGCTCATCTCAAAAAGAAGCTTGCAGCTTATCCAACACCCCCTAAGGGAATCAATGAACTTTGGGAGCACACACAGCTGGAATGGGAGGCCATTGATCAAACTGTTGTGCAGAATTTGATAGAAAGTATGCCTAGGAGGGTGGAAGAGGTGTTCAAAGCAAATGGAGGATACACAAACTACTAATTTTTGGCATATACCCTATTTAGATACCAAGGCAAAAAAACTGTTCAAATGGATACACTGGAAGAAATACCTTATATCTTCTTACATAATTATGTTCATAGTATATATAGTATTTCATTACAAAGCTATGATGTAGAGCTTTAAAACAAGCCCACTAACATGTTATCAGCTGCAGTGGTTCTCTAGATATGGTTAATACAATGAAAATGTACAAAACATTTGAACGGTTTTTTGGGTCACTGTAGTAGAGTGCCACAAACCAAATGGACAGTCTGAAGACTGTCTGCTACTTTATTGAGTGCTTATATACTACAAGGGAACTGCTAAATAGGGAACAAGTCATAACCTTGTTATCAAGCACAATTGATGGATGAGTAAGAAGTTGGGGCATGCTTAGTGAGCATGCTCAGTCATGCTCAGTAAGCTGCTGAGTAAGAAGGCTCATATTGATGAGTAAGAGCCTTTTAGTGTCCATGCATTTGCTGCTTAATACACATGCAAAGCACCTGATTCACTACTTGTTATAGTTTAGGGCTGGTCATCTGAGGACTTGTGGTTTTGTCTGTGGAATAGAGTTGTCTATAAGGCCCCTTATATAGTTCTATTAGTGTCCTTTAGAGTTGACCTTAATACCTCTATTAAGGTCCTTAGGATTGCCTTATAGTTCATTCTAAGGTTATCAGAGTTAGCCTAATGACACACTATAGGGCCTGTAGTATCTTTGTTAGTGTCTATTGTAGAGCACCTGAGGTCATCCTGGCAGGTCTTTAGGGAGCCTATAATACTGCCTTATATTGCTAGAAGGGTTGCCCCTAAGTAGGGCTTGTTGTATGTTGATTGTGCCTAAAATCAATCATGTGACAATGCATGCACAATATTGTGGACACCTCTACTCAACCCTTTTGCTCATGTGAACAGGGTGGCATCATAGAGGAGAGGCTGGGTTTCCTCTAATAAGGAAGGGTCCTTCCAGGGCCCTCTCCAGGAAATGGTTCATGACAGTAGCCAAGAAAGTTGAGAAAGCCACATATGTGTTGAATCGCGCAGTGATAAGGTAGATTAGATCGTAATAGATCTAATAAAAATGATATTCAGTTTCTGTGAGACAAAACTATTGTGTCATATTTACCTAATAAAAATGATACTACAACGCGTAATCAGCTACTGATAAGATTGTGAGATAGTAAGTACTTACTTCAGTTTCTGTGAGACAAAACTGAAGTATCTACTGTATGTACGACGCTCTTAAGTATCTGAGAGCATCCCTAATTATTTTGTCTATAGTAACTATCAAATTGTTTTCATGATCGCTATGTGCTAGCTACCGATTGTCTTAGATCATACTATCAATTTTGTTATTGTATGCGTTTCAGCAACTGATCTGAAACACTTATGTGGTCCGGGCCTGTGGGCCGCCCGGACAGTTTGGGGCCGATGCGTCAACGCTTCGGCTACTCTTTATCTCAACATCCCCCCGTGGTAGCTCACTGCGCGATTCAACAATATGCTCTGTAAGGTTCTCAAAAGTTGGAAAGTCACATCAGCCACCCTTAGGGCTATCAACCAATTTACACTCTAATGGGGCTACTGCTAATGTTGGATGTGCAGGCCGCTAAGTGCCGCACGAACAGACAATCCGGACCATATGTGTAAATAATTAGAATAATTTAGTTATCGCGTTTGTTTCCTCAGTCTTTTACACACAAGACTGAGGTCAGTACTTACACATTCCTTTACACTCCTTTAAAGCTAATGCTGTACATAGCTATCATCCCTATAGGTTAGATAACTGACCAATACAGTCTTTTACACACAAGACTGAGCTATCATCCCTATAGCTTCAACAAGGAGCCCTCCATCCGATGTCAGTTTGGGACATATCTGCAGCTAGACTTCCACCACACACAATCTGCAATGTTTTTGAACAAAGTCACATGCTATGTAAAAGTCATCCCATTTGTTGAACATGTTCATGCTTTCAAGGTATTCAGTAAGGAGGGCATTGTGGTTAGAATTAAATGGCCCTGCATCTTGAAATTCTCCAGTTTCAACTGCTTGGACTGCATGCTCCAACTGCATCATTGAGTCTGAGGGAGAGCCAGAATAAACACAGGACTTACCACCACAAGGATGATTGCAACAAGCTCACACAGATGGCCATATTCAACAAGTTTGAGGAATGGCTAGTGTATGGCAGGAGTATGCCAACCCATGTGGGTATGGACCAAGGGTAGGCATGGGTAGGGGTATGGGTACAAAGATGCAACCCTCACACCTGCCAAACCCAGTTCTCTTAGTTCTGGTTTGTGGTTCTGGCTACCCCCCTCCTTGCTACCTGGTTCTGGTTCATGGTTAGAGAAATAGCTCAGAGAACCTGACCAAACCAAACTTCAGCATCACTACAAATGTGGTCTTCTTTTGTTCCTTTAGGTCCTCAGAAATCTCAAAAGGATGGATTGTCTAAGAGAAAAGCAGAGAAAGTATAACTGATGCACTATTAGTAACCATCCAACAACACACCCACCACCAAAACCATTGCCATTTTGGATGGCAACCAGAAGATTTGCACAGCATGCCATGACAGGGTATCCCTTTACTGTAGAAAAATTGGATAGTTTCATCTTGTCAGCATATAGGATGAAGCACAGGGGGTTACTACCCTGAGGAATCTGTGACTGATGATGTAGTGAAAAATGTGAGATCTCCGAGTCAGTGTCCGATAACATGGGACACATACCTGTACATCCCAGAACACATCTGCAGACAATGGCTCATAATATATGTGGTGGATGATGCCGTCTTCTGCATTGTCCTTGATGCCTCCTCTTACTGCGACAAAGCCACCAACACCACTGTCCAAGTCCAAGAAATGAGAGAAGGTGGCCCTCGCTCCCAGGCACAGGCTGATGAACAGTGAACAGGTGTGTTATTCCTTTTCATTTTTGTGCATTCTCTCATACTCTCTGGCCTTTTGTCAAGTGCTCAGGGGGAGAAATGGACATATGGAGTGACGACAAGATGCCGCTTAGAACGCATACGCAAATGACGACGATGGCTACAGGCGCAGTCCCAAGAAGTGCCACATGTGAGAGCTGGAACAGTGCCGTGGAGCCAAGTATCCAACTGTAGTTCAAAAATATTAGTTAGTGTTGATATGTGAAATATATATTGTTTCCTGACATTTGTGTGAATTTAAGTGCCTGAGTTGTTTATCATAACAATGTTGCAATCAGTAGAACATAAGCATGTGGTTGGTTACATAGGTATGGTTGATGATGGGAATTTATGTTGTTATTATAACATTGTATGATTTATGTAGCATTGGTAGAAGAAATGTAGTCAATGGTGCTCTATATAACCCTGGTGGTGGCTATATAGAGTTTGGGTGTAGGCATGAAACCTTGATGGTTGTAAAGTTGCTACAGATGCTATGGTAGCTATATAGCACTACATAGCATTTTTGTTTTTTCCTGATGTGGTAGGCAGAGGGTGCCATAATCCTCAAAATGGCAGGTCTTGGAAGATCTGCCACTCCAGTGTTGAAGCAGATGGGCGCAGGTTATGATAAGAGCGATAAGATCCTTAAGATCTATCAAAAGATATTTCAGTATTGTGTAAGACAAGACTATAATTCAGTAATACCTATCAAAAGATATCTACAACACGTGATTAGATGTGATAGATAAGATAGGAAACAGTAAGTACTCACTTCAGTATTGTGTAAGACAAGACTGAAGTGATCTATCGAAATACGACACTCTTAAGTACTCCAGAGCGTCTCTAAGTACACTGCAGGTAGCTACAATCAATAAGAAAACAAAGATCATACAAGGATCAGTCGTTAGTAGCTACTGATTGTCATCAATTAACTTATCATTGTAAGTAACGCAGATCTCAGCATATGAGCTGAGCCGGTGATGCCCGGTCCATGTAACCAACGCGTCAACGCGTCTGAGCTGTGATTACATCACAACGTCCCAGGGTAGTGGTAACACACCAAATCAATGATAATCTCAACACCCAGGTGTTGAATCGCACAGTGATAAGGTAGATTAGATTGTGGTAGATCAAATAAAATGTTATTCAGTTTCTGTGAGATGAAACTATTGTGTCATATTTACCTAATAAAATGTTACTACAACATTGTAATCAGCTACTGATAAGATCATGAGATAGTAAGTACTTACTTCAGTTTCTGTGAGATGAAACTGAAGTATCTACTGTATGTACAACACTCTTAAGTATCTGAGAGCATCCCTAATTATTTATCTGTAATAACTATCAAACTGTTTTCATGATCACTTTGTGCTAGCTACCAATTGTCTTAGATCATACTATCAATTTGCTATCATACACATTGCAGCAACTGAGCTGAAACACTTATGTGGTTCAGGCCTGTGAGCCACCCAGACAGTTTGGGCTGATGTGTCAATGCCTTGGCTACTCTTTATCTCAACAATGGCATCATAGCCATTTCAGTGTTAGCTTGGGTTCAGTGGGGCCAAGTCCCTGGAATTGGTTCAGTGGGTTCAATGGGGCTGACTTAGTAAGCCAGTTCAAGGGTTCAACATCTCATCTCAAGACCAAGTCAGACTAATGACCAGTCCACTGACAGAGTCAATCTAGTGGTTGTTTCACAGAAGAGACAGTGAGAGAGAGACAAAGGAGAAGGAGGAACACAAGGAATCCTCCCAAGTTGTTGAGGTTGAGCAGAGTGTAAGCCAGCACAAGACAAGACTTGTGATTTTTGATACAGAGCAAGGAATGTGACAGGATATGAGACAAAGCTAAGCTTGGGCCATTCCCCAGCTTCTACAGGCACCTAAATACTGTATAGACCAAGGCTGTACAATACTATAAGCAGAACAATAGATAAGACCTGAGTCAATAGCAGACAGAGATCAGGGACAATAGTTGAAATGTAGTCAAGGAGATGAAGGTAGAACAATATATGAAACATGGGATCAGTAAGAGAAGGGGATTGAGATCAAGGGGTGAAACATACCAAAGGGATGAGGGTGAAGTGTATAAAAATAGTAAAAAGTTGAAACAAGGGGTTAGTGACAAACCAAAGAAGTAGATCATGACAGAAACACAGGGGACATGCAAGGGGGTGGCTGTTGGGATAAAGAGTAGCCAAGGTGTTGATGCATCAGCCCAACTGTCCAGGCGGCCCACAGGCCTGGACCACATAAGCGTTTCAGCTAAGCTGCTGAAACACATATGATAACAAAATTGATAGTATGATCTAAGACAATTGGTAGCTAACACATAGCAATTGTGAAAACAATTTGATAGTTACTACAGACAAAATAATTAGGGACGCTCTCAGATACTTAAGAGCGTCGTACATACAGTAGATACTTCAGTTTCATCTCACAGAAACCGAAGTAAGTACTTACTATCTCACGATCTTATCAGTAGCTGAGTATGCATTGTAGTATCATTTTTATTAAATAAATATGACACAATAAGTTTCATCTCACAGAAACTGAATATCATTTTTATTAGATCTACTACGATCTAATCTTCCTTATCACTGTGTGATTCAACAGTGGCAGAACAGGAATCCTGAACCTTGGGTAGGGGGAGGGGGGGATCCAGCTGGAGGCTGAAAAAAAAGTTTGGACTTGTGTATTCTGGACTTGTAGATGAATTGGATGTCTGAGCACAACCAGCCATTCAAACAGTGACTGAGTGAGACCAGCTCAGGCCACCTTCTTGTAAATGTTGACAGTTAACACCTAATAGTAAAACAACTGGGAAGAGGTGCTGAACCTGATTGTATTATGCCACCAATGGGCACATGGAGTCCATGTGACTTGATCCAAGTGCAGGTACAGACAGGGAAGAAACTGAGAGGGGAGCAAGCAAGAGTCAAGATGCAAGGCTTGATGTCTTGGAGGTGATGAGCTTGATGTGTTGGAAGCATGGGCATGAGACTGGATGTGTGTGTCCATGTGTTCTTGAAGGAAAAGAGGAAGATCTTGAAGGAGTCAAAGTGTTCTTCAGGCAGATGTAGACAATAACAAGGACACAAGGAAGCTGGAACTGCTGATTCAATTCACTGAGCTGTGAAGGACTCATATTTGAAACCATAGCAATTGGGCCTTAAATACTGTAACTAAGATGATAATCAGAAGACAATCTGCATTCAAGTCCTATTCTTCCTACTGCAAGTCCAAGAGTGTGAGGTGGTGCAGCAATGACATATGGCAACTGTTGCGCAGCATAGAGCATAGCTAACAGGCCAAGCAACCCACCTTAGAGGTTGTGCTAATGCTCAAGTGATATTGGGGTGTAGAGCGATGTGTATACTCGTCTACAAGTATGGTATTTATACCTCTATGACCCAGGGCAGTTCCTAAGTCCAAAAGAGGTGACTACAGGTGTCCACTATATCGCGCATTTAGTGACGCGTGATGTGGAAACGTTCTAGACACAGCATAAGGCTGCATCTTGTGATAGATAACGTAGTATGCATAACCCTATTGCCATAAGCGCATATACTAAAGTTCTGTCTAACACGTAACATCTATGAGCGGATCTTGAACCTTGTATGAAGGTCTTCGCCTTCTTTGATCCGTTCTGGTTCTGGTTCAACACTCCCCCTTGCTAAGTGCATCGGTAGATGCCATGAGCATATTCCCACATTCAGGGGTAGAACATCAGTCCTAGTTGCTCCCTGAATTTGAGGAACTTGACGCAACCAAGGTTCTTGGTGAACATGTTGGCTGGGTTGTTAGCCCCTTCAATAAAGAATAGCTCCACCTGTTTGTTTTGTATGACTTCATGAATGAAGTGATAGTGCAAATCAATATGTTGGATGCGCTTTTCTTGCACAGGGTTGGAGGCTAGAAATATTGAGCCTTGGTTATCACCGAACAGTGGGATGGGAGCAAGATTGATGCCAAGTTCTGTTAGTAAGGATTTAATCCAAACTAACTGTCTGCTCATGTCAGAGAGCGACATATACTCAGCTTCAGTGGAGGAGAGCGCAACTGTTTTCTGCGCTCGTGAGTTCCATGAAAATATTGCTCCAGCCAGGTTCACCATATAACCTGTAGTGGACTTCCGATTTGTCGGATCAGAAGCCCAGTCAGAGTTGGCATATGCCATTAGGCCGCCATTGGATGGTCCATCATAGACCAAGGCGTAATTGGCGGTTCCCAAGAGGTATCGGCAAATATAGAATGCTCGATTTAAATGATCCTCTGAGGGATTGGCAGCATGTTGCAACAACTTTGTGACAGCAAAGGCTATGTCTGGACATGTTCCAAGCATTATGTGTAGGAGTGATCCTATAACTTGCTGGAATTTTGACTGCAAGGCTGGGTCAGCAGCAGAAGTGTTGGGAGAGGGGTGATAGCCCTCTGGTAACGGAGTAGGAGCAGGGTTTGCATTAAGCAAGTCGAAACACTGCAGCACTTTCTTTAGATATTTGGTCTGGTCCAGATGTATCTGGCCAGACTTGTGTTGAATGCGCATGTGTAGAAATTCTTGGGCATCACCCAGATCTCGACATTCCCAGAGCTTCATGAAGTGCTCCTTGGTTTTATTTATTTGTTTTTTGTCAGCTCTAAAGAAGAGCACATCATCAACGTAGATGATGGCTATGATGTTCTTGTCTTTACTAACAAAGAGCCCAGAGTCAGACATAAGGCGAATAAGGCCGAGCAAGGCCATGGACTTGTCAAGGGCTTTCCACCATGCAAGTGCCGCTTGCTTGAGTCCATATATTGCGCGTTTAAGGTGCATGACTTTGCGCTCTTGGCCTTTTATTTTGAAGCCCTCAGGCTGCTCCATATAGAGCTCTTCATCAAGCTCACCATAGAGAAAGGCAGTCTTGACATCTAGTCCACTAATGTGCCAGTTTTTGAGCACTGCAAGCGCAATCATCAGGTGGACTGTCTCAAACCATACCATGGGTGAGAATATTGATTATTTTGCGATCCTTGGGAGGATCGACTAGTTCAAAAACTTTGCATCTGCAGAGGGATTCCAACTCCTCACGACAAGCATCTTTCCACTCCTTTTGGAGTTCACTTGGCATTCACAGAATGTTCCTAAAGGTCCATTCGCAAATTTTTGCAGTATCAGGTGCTTCCAAACTTAGTGGAACTGCTTGGGTGAGCAGATAGTTCAGAAATTTGACTCCCCCTTCCCTTGCAAGACGTAGAATGTCTTCTACCTCATCCTCAGAGGCTTGCGGTGGTTGATCGTCAAGGATGACAGGAGGGTAAGGGCCTGGTGTGGCTGATCCTGACGTACTATCCTCACCGGAGCTACCAGGTTGGTTTTCTGTCATTGTTCTCCATGTGCATGTGCACTGAACATCTTTTTCCACTTCTGTGGGGTGTCTGCATTCACCATAGACGTTGCCAGGATGGGTAGGTACTTTCCTCAACCGCTGAGACCTTCGAAGAGGTACAGGTTTTTCAACAGGAGGAGGGGACAGTGTAGGAGGGACGGGTGTTTGCTCACGTTCCTCTTCTTCTGGCGCCTGTATAGGCTGCTCATCATCCTCACTTTTGATTGTAGGGAATGGGTCGTCAACACCAGGAATGGTGTCTTCGACAGGTTGTTGTGGTAGTTCCTCACATGGTTCATTAATCTGCGTGGTACCTTTAGTGCACACTTTGTCGCATTTGGGCTACAGGGTCTCATCATACAGGGCGGTTGCATTTGTGTAAAGCATGTTATTTGGGAGCCTCATGAAGAGTGAGGCTTTGATCCCCTCAGTATGACCAAGGTAGATCATCAGCTCGCTTTTAGGAGAAAGCTTGTTGACTCGACACTTTTCTGGTATGTGCACATATGCACTGCAACCAAATACTCTGAGGTGTGAGATATCAGGGACCTCATTCTTTAGGACTTCGTAGGGTGTACGCCATTGAAGGCGTCTGGCAGGTGTCCTATTGTAACAGTGTGTCCCATGATTCACCGCAAATTCCCACTGGGAGGGAGGTAGACAAGCTTCAAGGCACATTGCCTGAGCTTTGTCCATTACAGTGCACATAAAGTGCTCTGCACATCCATTCTGTTGTGGAGTGTATGGGGCACTTTGCAGGATTTTAATTCCTTTGTCCTTTAGGATGTTATCAAAGGCCTCGGACTTGTACTCTCCACCAGCATCGGACATCCACTCTCTAATTCCTGCTTTGTATTGGTTCTTGACCATAGCAAGGAATTGCTTGACAGCCATTATGGTCGACTTTTTATTTTTTAGGAGTGTGATCCATGCATAGGAGGAATAATCGTCAATGAAGCTGACAAGATATTCGTACTTATGATACGACTTCACAGGGAAACTCTTAAGGTCCGAGTGAATACGCTCAAATGGTGCGGAAGCACAAGTTTCAGAAGGGGGGTGCACAGATGCAGGCATCTTGCCTTGCGTGCAGCCAGGACATACTGGCTGTTCCTGAGGGATTTTCAGGTCTTCCAGGAGACCCTTGGTATATGTCTTTGCATGTGTTATGACATCCTTAGATGGGTGGCCAAGGTGTTGGTGAATGACATCATAATCTACCGCGTAGATAAGAGAATGCGCTTGCACACTTTCAATTGAGGTGTCTAACCAACACATGGTTTGACCCGGGAATAAGGGGTAAGAGGACAGGATTATACGTCCGTCCTCTCATAAGGAAATATGTCTATTATTTCCTAATGCATGCATCCCTTGTTGTAAAAACTCCCCCATAGATAATATCTGAGTGTTAATTTTCAGAATATAGAGGACAGGAGAAATGTGTGTGACAACCATTTTAGAGTTGACAGTGTGCCGAAGCAACACAGTGCCTTTGCCTTCCACATAGATTGTGTTATTGGCAGTTTTAACAGGGGATCTTTCATGCGGCAAAGCCAGTGTATACTCTATAAAGTCTTTTATTTCGAAGGTGAAGTGTGCTGATGCGCCAGAGTCTAGGAGCCGTAAGGATCCCATTTTACTCAAGTCATGCTTTCCTCTACACTCAAACAATTTTTGTTACATTCACTTGGAAGGGAAGTAGTCCCTTTGCTAATTTGTACATTGTATGATACAAGCGAACACATTTTAGACATATCTAGCCTGCTTTGGGGCTGGGGAGATGCTAAAAGGTTCTTTAGTGAATGAAAGGAGAGAGGGAGGTGCATGCACACTTTGTTATCTTCGAGGTCGCTGCCCCAATCAAGCGCTTCATCCGACGGAGTCAGAGCACGCTCAGGGGTGGCAGCACCTTCTGGGATACCATCATATATGTCAAATAAATCCGACATATTTGTTTGCGCAAAGTTGCCATCGTCCTGGTCCATAGGCTCAGGGACAGGTGACGGTAGTTTGACTGCACTTGACAAGGCAGCGGATTGAGTCGAGATCCACTGCTCAAGGGTCTTGACTGTCTGTATAGTGGGGGTTACCCCAAGATCGTCAGCAAGATCAAGCACTTTATTTAAGGCCTTGTAAGGGCCATGAGTGCGTTTGTGAGGGTCAGTCGCAGTTGGGACGGTACGTTGTTGGATCCCTGAAGGACCCAGATGGGCAATAGTGGTAATGGTCGGGAGTGGGAGTGCGGCAACATCCGCAATGTGGGAGTGTCCAGGACCATGATTTTGATCAGCCTTCTCCTTGCCTTTCCCTTTTCCTTTGCTGCCGCGCTTACCACGCTGGCACTTGTCCTTATTTTCATCATGCTTGGGCTTATTGCCCTGCTGCTGATTAGAGAAGGAGGGGTCACCATGCTTGCACTTGACAGCAGAGAGCTTCTGCGCGCTGTGCTTCTTGCCTGTTCCACAATTGATCTCAGTTTGATATTGAGAGACAATAGCCTCTCAGATGTCCTTAGTGTTAAGGTCGGCCAGTTCATAGTTCTGAGTGACAATGTGGAATGGCAGCAAGCATGATGAGTGCCTGCAAGGTGTCAGGGATGTGAAGGGAGGAGGCAGTGAGACACTGGAATGCAGCATGTATCTGATCCATTTGTGGGCCAGGGTGTTGGCTCGGGTTGATGCAAATGGAGATGGCTTCTTTAAAGTCCTTATAGATGCTAACTGTAGTTGCCGTGCCATAAAGGGTTTCAAGGCGATTCCAGATAGTTTCGGCACTATCCAGGGTTGTGAGATCCTGCTGGATCGCGATACTAGATCTAAGGACCATATGACCGACTGCCATATCATTTCCTTTGTTCCATTCTCTCAGGGCTGTTATTGCAGCAGCCTGGGCAGCAATGTCTTCGGGAAGAGGCACCTGAGGAAGTCCAGGAAGGACTGGCAATTCAAATGTGCCATTGCAATAACCCCACAGTCCAACGGACATGAGGTAGGCTTTCATAGCCTTTGACCAAATACCATAGTTTGCACCATCAAGGATGGGGACAACAGGGGCAGAGGGTTGAGATGATGACATAATAGCTGTTAGAAAGGGGCTTAGAGGTCATCAGTAAGAGTATTGTATTCAAACAAGCCGACATAGTCTCCCCATAGGGTAGACTAGCTCGCCGCAGCATGCAGGCTTCAGGGATGCTTCACCATCGTTGCAGCCAATGAAGGCGCAGGGCTTGCAGGGCCCATAACCTGTTGCGCAGCATAGAGCGCAGCTAACAGGCCAAGCAACCCACCTTAGAGGTTGTGCTAATGCTCAAGTGATATTGGGGTGTAGAGCGATGTGTATACTCGTCTACAAGTATGGTATTTATACCTCTATGACCCAGGGCAGTTCCTAAGTCCAAAAGAGGTGACTACAGGTGTCCACTATATTGCACATTTAGTGATGCGTGATGTGGAAACATTCTAGACACAGCATAAGGCTGCATCTTGTGATAGATAACGTAGTATGCATAACCCTATTGCTATAAGCACATATACTAAAGTTCTGTCTAACACGTAACATCTATGAGCAGATCTTGAACCTTGTATGAAGGTCTTCGCCTTCTTTGATCCGTTCGGGTTCTGGTTCAACAGCAACATGCTATGGGCAGCAAGCCCTCAGGTGAGGTGATGATGACAATGTGCATGTGTCATCTGGGTCTGTGTGTAGATGTGTGGCAGGGGTGAGGACAATGCTTGAGAGTTGGTCACACAGGGGTGAGAACATAATGATGAAGGGGGAAGAATGTGGTGGATAAAGGAGACTAGTGGTGCAGGGGATAGATGTAGGGGAGAGAGCATGAGGCATTGGGCAGCAAGGTGGGTGATGTTGATGGTGATCAACTTGAGCTGTTGTTGCAGTTCTTGGGTGCAGAGTGGGGAATGCAAGGGGATAACATCAAGAGGGGTGTGCAAGATGGAAAGAGAAGGAGAGGGAAGGAGTGATGACAGTTGGAGGAAAGGGGGGAAAGGTGATAAAAGGCAAAGGGGGGATGTGTGGTACAGTTGTGTGGTGCACAGGTGTGGGTACAAGTCATGTGAGTTTCCCAGTCAGCAGGCTCACACACCTTACATGATGAAGAGAGCATTTGGGTGGGGAGAGGATGCAATGCATGCCACAGCAAAGGGCATGTTGCAACAGGTTCAATATGGACTTGATGGCATTTTAGCATTCATTGGGTAGTTTGTGATGTAGTGTGGTTTGAAGGGTAGCATGTTTGAATCAAAGGTTGAAGCTATTCTGGAAGAGCTGGAAGCTTTATGTGGCACAAAATGGCCTTGTACTCAATATTCATGAGAAATACAATTTCTTGAGCAAACATGTGATCTAACATGTGATGTGAAATTATCATATCTAGAAGGAGGGGGGGGGGATGATTCCATGCTGAAACAGAAGTTCCAACTGTATATGTGAAATGCCTGTTCTGCCACCCCCTTGGTGGCATGTTGTGTGCCAATGACCTTCACAATCAAAGAGTTTGCTCACTTGATTAGATAAAGCACCTATGACTTATGTTGTTTTATCACTTGACCCTTATGATAAGTTGTCATAAAATATAATTCGCCACTTTGATTTACAAGGATGTCTGACTTTGATAACAGACTTATCATGATGTAGCCTTGGTTAGACCAAAATGATAACCGAGGTTATAAAACATATAAAATTTGATTATATAGCCGGTCAAATAATAACCTTCCCAGTTTTCCGACACAAGCGGCTGCATGTCCAACGCAACGACATCCACATCATCTGCGTCGCGATGTGATCGATTTCCACAACCTGACTGCTCGTTCGTACTCTAACGCCAGGGTGGTACGCTTCAGTTCAGAGCAGAGAGAACGGATGCCCGTGCCAGTGATTATGTGATTAATTACGACGGTTCAACGTTACATCCGCTGACAAACACACTTCAAATCCTACACGTCCAAAAGTGCAACTATGCCATACGCCGCAGCCGCAGCTGCACCGCCCACGGCCAAGGTAGAAACTGCGCCCCGTATATATCCACCGGCACTGCTGCCTGCTGCGCCAGTAACCCTTGCCTTGATAGCACCAAAGATGAGTAGAACGATGCCAGTGAAGATCGACGAGTAGACGAGGGCAATGTGCGCCTCTGTGATGAAGAAGTAAGGGATCAAAGGAATCACGCCTCCAATGAGATAGCCCATCCCGATCGTGAACGCAGACACGTAAAGGCGACGTGTCGTGACCTCCTCTGGTAGGTATGGATGTAACCATATGAGAAACAAAATAGACAAATTGAGTGACACACCGAGGCCTTGGCCGAGCTTGAGCAAGAATTCAGTGACGCCAACAGACTCTCCCCACTTGAGCCCGCGCTCCGCATCTGGTGCACCATCGCCCTGTTCCGAAGCAGACTCCACCTTCAGCAAGTTGAGCGCCACTTGACGCGACACAGCCTCCTCCACTCCAACGGGGCCCAAAACTGCATGCACCTCACGCTCTAGCTCACCGTCACACGAGCGTTGCACCCGTGCCTTCGTGACACGACGGAGGTAGCGGTGGTGGTCGCGCTCTGCCTGTGACGCGAGGAAACCACCGATTCCCATTGAAATTGCACCAGCGATGAGCTCGGCGACCCCACCAACGACGACGAGTCTGGACTCGCCGAGGGACGAAAGACCTGCGGTGAGTGCGAAAGGGACTGTGAGGCCATCTGATAGGCCGATGACGCTGATGGGCGGACATTAGTTATTAGCGGCTTTGTTTGGGATGAGAGTCGAGTGAGCGTGTGGAGACTATAATATGGTCAAAGAGACGACCGTAACCAAAGAACGCGAACACGTTCCCGCGTAGAGGCGGAGACACTTACATATCACGGACGACGTGCGGATCTATGAGTCGACGCTCATCCTCTCCTTTAAACTCCTGGCAGCAGGCTTCACCCTCGCGAGAATGACGTGCGCACTTTGCAGGAAGGGGGATTGGCATTGTTGGCCCTGAAGAATCGATTGCCCATACGGGAATACTGTTTGTTGTCCCAGTTGTGCGAGGAAGTGGAACCGAGGCTGACATTGATGATGGGAGGAGACAGCGAAGCGAATAGATAGAAAATGGAAGATTTAAAAATATAGGCAAAACCGGCCCGGGCCGAATTAGCAATGATGTCATCTACTTCACTTCGCTTCACTTCATTCTCGGCACCTCCAAGCGTGCAACAATGCCATACGCCGCAGCCGCCGCAGCCCCGCCTACGGCCAACGTAGTCAGTGTGCCCCATAGATACCCACCAGCTCCCTCGCCTGCTGCGCCAGTAACCCTCGTCTTGACAGCACCAAAGATGAGTAGAACAATGCCAGTGCAGACGGAGGAGTAAATGAGCGCGATGTGTGCCCTTGGGATGAGCAAGTAGGGAAGCAATGGAATCACGCCACCGATGAGATAGCCCATCCCTATCGTGAGGGCAGATACGTACATGCGGAGCGTTGTGACCTCCTCTGGGCATGTGACATGAGTTGTAGAAAAACTCAGGGCCGAGTCCGACGCTCACCAAGGCCTTCGCCAAGCTTGAGCAAGAATTCAGTGACGCCCACGGACTGGCCCCCGCTCCTTTTGAGCCCGCGCTCCGCATCCGGTAAATCATCACTCCGTTCCGCTGCGGACTCCACCTTCAGCAAGCTCAGTGCCACTTGGCGCGACACAGCCTCTTCCACTCCAACGGGGCCCAAAACTGCATGCACCTCACGCTCCACCTCGCCGTCACACGAGCGTCGCACCCGTGCCTTTGTGGCACGACGGAGGTAGCGGTGGTGGTCGCGCTCTGCCTGTGACGCGAGGAAACCACCGATTCCCATTGAAATTGCACCAGCGATGAGCTCGGCGACCCCACCAAGGACGACGAGTCTGGACTCGCCGAGTGACGAGAGACCTGCAGTGAGGGCAAAAGGGACGGTCAGGCCATCCGAGAGGCCAATGACACTAGTGGGAAAAAAATAGAGGATGAGGAGAGCAGCTTCGTCAGGGGACTAATCCAGTCGAGGAAACGTCCGATGACAAAGAGAGCGAGGGAGTTCCCGCCCTTCAACCACATCAAGGCGGAGACACTTACACATCACGGACGATGTCAGGGTTTATGAGCTGACGTTCGTCCTCTCCCTTCAACTCCTGACAGCAAAGGTCACCCTCGCGAGTATGGCGTGCGCACTTTGCAGGAAGGGGGATTGGCATTGTTGACCGTGAAGCATCTATTGCCCACACGGGGGGCCTGTTTTGGTTCGACTTGTTATTTACAGCTGCGCGTCGAAGCGGAACTGAGGTAGGAATGTCGGAAGACATTGATCGAAGGTGGAAGGGAGGTGAATGAGAAGGTGAACCAAGTTGCCAGCGAACAAATGATCCTTCGTCATGCACTCGGACAAACCAGAGTAGATGCCACCCTTGACACGTGAGTTCCAATGACGGGTGAATCCAAACTCGTAGCGATGTCAATTAGAGATGGGTATTCTATTAGTAGACAGGGCAAACTGGGACGATTGTTCAAGTGGGGTAATCGGCGAGCTCGATGGCAGGTAGATACCCCTCCACCGGTACAATATCGGAAAGCATGAGAGGGTACTGAGCATCGAAGAAATCGGCCACAGCAGGGAACGAACAAACACCCCTTGCGCAGCAGCCATCGCAGGCCAGGTCACAGCTTTTGAGTATGTGAAGTCGTGAGTGGGTATTAAGATAGCGTGTGCTGAGACAGAACCAGGGAAAACTCCACAGAGCCAGGCGTCATGTACTCCCTTTGAACAATACAATGAACAATAAGGACAAGCACGGTCCTGCCTCAAGTAGAGAAATTCGCTGTCCCTCGAAGATGTCGCCTCTACACCTAAGCCAAATGCATATAGAACAAAAGATGATGCAATGTAACATGAGAATGTGCTTTACCTTGGTTACTAGTACTTACTACGGCTTCCACCCTCCGGCTGAATGGAGCATACTACAGGCATCTAAGATAGTAGATATAAATACGCGTTAGCTCATGACCGATGAAATAACCCCTCCTGCGCACCTCCACTTTCAAGCATCCATGACATGAACATGCCATTGACTGTAGCATGGGGGTCAAGAGATTGTTTGGGGGATGCTAGATTGCAAGTTGAGGACTGCGATCTATGTGAGTGTGACACGAACCAACTATCAATGCGAATATCTATTTACTGAAGCAAGCCAAAGCCCCAAAGCACTATTGAGAGGGAAGTATCAAGAATACAGCCTTTCCTGACCGGGAACATTAGAAGCATAACGCGCAACACGATAGCAAAGCCAAATATAGCGAAGAAACAACGGAGACATCAAAAGTCGCCTAAATCAATCTCAATGGTATCAAGAACGCGCGCATGGAAATCACCCTTCCCAGCACCAGCCCTGGACGGGCTCTGCTCTAAGGTCGTCCGCGATGCTTTAGCCGATGAGTCTGGTGAGGGTGACTCGCCCGGGTTCGGAGTGGCAGACCTGAATATAAGATACGTCTCAGTCTCAATCGGATGGCACCCACGGTGCATGAACACAGGGAAACATGAATATCCGTACCTCGATGCAAACATCCGAGGCACCGTGCGCAGCCGTGCACTGGGGTCAAAGACGGTAGGTGTACCTGTACCAAGACGACGCTCTCTACGCTTGCGATCCGCCTCTTGCAACTCTGCGCGGCGGATCGCTTCTTGATTTGCCTTACGATTGCGCTCGTTCACCTTCGCAAGCAGGACACTCGCATCTTCGGTCGGTTGGGACTGGACGGGGGGACTCTCCACAGCAAGTTCCGCTAGCTGCACATCGAGCATAGCGACCTCCGTTTTGTCGTTCCGCCGTAGTGCGAGGGTGCGCGCCTGCATTAGCCTTGCCCTCTCCAATGTCAATCGGTTGGTCTGCGGCTTGCTAGTGTCACCCTGCAACTGACTCTTCCGCTGAAGCATGGCAGTGATGTCGTTCTAAGATTCATTGCTGAGCACGAAGACAGATCGCACGACAATGCAGTGCGTACTTCGGTCATCGGTTGGTTGATGAGCTTTGCTATTTGTGCAGCCTTCTTTTCTAGCTCACGCTTTGTGGGCAACTTGATGCGGGAGGTCTCCCAAGTGATCTTAAAGCGACCAAATTCTGCCTGAAGGCGACCTCAAAGGCCATATTATGGCTGATCTCCGATGGCCACTGACCTCGTTGAAGTCGACATTCGAAACCCTGTCCATGGGAACCACTTCCATCGAGGTACCATACCTGAGTTCGAGAGCCAAGTTACAGGTGACCTTATCGTTAATCTTATAATGTTTGGAATGATTTCGGACTTCTAGAAGGGGCTGAGTGGATAACAACGAGGGATAAAGGAGCACGCACGACTGATTTCATAGATGCGATATTTATCCACTCCCACAAGGTAACGTACATACGCTCCTAACGGTGGTCATCAGCAACACCAGCTACACATAGCGCTCGCCGAACCTTTGACGTAGTCTTTGAACCATGGTGCCAAAAAGTGCTTAGCAAGGGCGTCCCGCGTCAAACGGACCTTGTTGAGGTCATCGATAGTTACAGGCTCGTCATTGAAAATCGTCATGGCGAGAAGCTTGCGTTCTTTTTCTTCTTCCTGTTCGAACTTTGTAATTTGGCCGTCCTCCTCTTCGTCTGAAGTTTCCATTTCCATGGGAGATGACGACCTGTCGCGCTTCGGAGAGCCACGAGACTAGGAAAGAATTGGTGAAGAGCGAAACACGGAGAGGTTAAACACATACTCGTTTTCTCTCGTCCTTTGCCTTGCGTTTAGCCTTCAACTCGTCGAGCTTCCGCGACTTTTCCTTAGTGGCTCCGCGGACAGTGTGTTGCCCTGTTCATGCAGTCGAGATAGGCGAGTTGGCAAGGGTTGTAAAACTCACGTTTCGCTGCTTTAGAGACGCTGTCTCCGTCGCCGTCCTTCTGGGCCTTCACCATTTGGTCCAGATTCCGCTTGTCTGTTATGCGCTGAAGCTCCTCAAGGCGTTGCGCAATCAGTTCCTCGCGCTCTATTTCTGGCATTTCTAGGAGGCTGTCAAGTCGTCAGTTGGACTCGCAGTGCATTGATGGCTGTGTACCGCTGGCGATCGTATTCGTCGATAAATTTGCCGTCGAGCGGGTAAGGGTTCTCTTCGACATCATCTTCGCTCTCAGGCCCATCGACATCCAAGGTACTATCCGTTCCGGAAATAGGCAGAGAAGGTATTAAGCGCAGATTAGTGTGGGCAGGGAGAAAGCACTGACTCTCCTTTCCGACGCTTAGCGTCGCTCTTTGATGAGCCCTCGCGACGTTTTCGCTTTTTCTCTGTTGCACCGGCAAGCTCCAAAAGCTCGTCTGAGAAGTCACCATCAGAGTCGGACATGTTGAGAGTTGATGGGTGTTGGCTGGTACCGGCCGGCACAAAGCAGAGAGAAGAGACATCCTTTCGGTAGTTGCCGATATACCGGTAATTACCGACTCAGCCAATCTTCCCACTCGTCTACTTGCCTTCTTGCCATGGCTTGCCATGGCTAATCCTCTTCTCGACTTGCCCGATGAAGTACTACTCTCTGTGGCAATAAAGTTGACTCTCAACGACCTCCTATCTTTCATGCATTCTTGTCACCGCCTCTCAGTCCTGATGGGCGAGTCCATGCTCATCCAGTATCTTATTCGTACCATGCGCAATGGCCTGCATGATCCCCTAATCTCAGATATGTCCATACCCGAGCGTGTTACCGCACTGGAGAGCTGGGAGAGATCTTGGCTTGACCTGTGCGTGAATGATCCGCCTCAATGCCATCAACTGTCTGCCATTTGTCTGCAGGACCCAAATAGGTGTAAGGTTCAGGGGGGCATTCTTATCATGACTCAATTCAACTATCTCAATCTCTCTCCGGAATATTGTTACCTCGACTTCTTGCACCTGCTCGACCCATCGAAAGTCGTTACCCGAATTCATCTTCCGAATGTAGGCCAACTCGCGTACGTCCAATCCTGGTCGTACGTGCCAGAAAGCGATCTCATGGCCATTATTTGTCAGTCTATACCATTTTCCTGCCAGTGAAGGGTATTAACGAGGGTTGATTCTGGTCATATAACAGATGAGCAAGATGCTCTCCTTAGATTGCAATTCCATCAATTCTCTACAGGCTGTCAACATCCATGCGCTGCAAACCACATCTTGGAACTCGATCAATTCTTGACTGTTCAAGCCACACGCGTGGATTGTTGTGGCGACAATATGGTCACCGTTTTTCTCGACGGAGTAGAAGTAGGTGGAGGGAATGGCGATTATATTTCTTTAATAGAATGGAGAATTGGTCGCATTACACAGGCGAGTTTGCTCTGGCTCTAACGTCAAATGTCACCAGCCCCTTGACATGCGAACTAGCTCCGAAAAGCTCAGCCTGGAACATATTGTGCTTTGGTAACCTTTCTGTCCCCAGATGTCCTCGTCTTTGCCCTCCGAGACATCTTTGCCCTAGAGGTTTGCAAACTGTGCGACGCCAGCAGTGACGCATTCCCCTCCCTTCAAACCCTCTGCTTGCTTAGACTTCCTGGCCTCCTCAGCGGGAAACAGATTATCGATCTCCGCTTATCTCAACCCTCACCGTTGTCAGAGAATCACCCTTCCCTTCCTCGACGTTCTCGGCCTTTGTTCCCATTCAGGAGTCACCCAGGGGATGATATTCTCGCTTTCGATGTCTTCTTTCGCGACGAAAATGGAAGGAGAATCATCTTCATCGCCCATCGACGTACTCTGCTCTCTCTGGCCTACCCTCCAGGCTCTCATATGTCACTGCCCATCAGGGCGTGGGAAGATTGGGGCCCACGAACGACCCATTGGATGGAGCTGGACCCACTGAACGACTCGATAAGCCTTGCGGGTTCGCGATGTGCCATCGTCAAATATTTGCACTTACACGATCACTTCGTGCTTGACGTGTGCGACTTCAATCCCTATCGCATCCGCGCCCATAGCGCACGCACCAACAACATGGCAACTACCGCCGGCATCACCGCTCAGACAGTTCTGTCCGCCCAGGCATGCTTCGAGAAGGACATCGTGTCAGAGCTTCCGTTTTTCTCGATCAGGAAGGCGACCGTGGGGAGTCAGGTGTTTCTGGATGACGAATGGATTGCGGAGATAGTGGTGCGCAAGTTTGGTGTTTTTTACGCACTTAGGATCTTGCGTGCTTACCATCGCCACGACCAACAGTGGGATCAAGATGTTCAAGCGTGGATCATTGAGTTCCGTACCATCACGTCTCCTATAGAGCCATGCGCTCGATAGAATGCCTTCTCTAGTTCTGCCAGTATCCATTTTGACTCTCCCTTCTACTGCTGAACGCATAACATGTCTCACGGTTGACTTGTACGCACTTGCTGATTGGTTTCGAGCTATATGAAGTGACGACCACAGCCTCCGAGGTATACAAGCCTTGGTGATCGACTCGCAACGGTGGTACTTTGTTCCGACTTTTGTCGAACGCAAACAATGCCGTCGACGCCTGAATCCGACTCTATGTGTCCACAGTGACAGCATCTACCACCCTCCAGAAAACCTTCACTCAAGTTAAAACGCACAGTAAAGGCCGACATGAGTAATTTCAACCTACCGAAAGTGTGTCGCAGCCATTTCGCCGGGAGGTGCATCGCGTCCAGCGGAGAAGCCGCATCGAAGGATTTGGCGTCCGACGGGTCGTCGGAAATGTTCATTATATAACCAACGAGATACGCGAGAGAGAACGAAGCGGCACCGGATGCAATGGGACCAGTGTGTAATGATGCAGAGCAGGTAAACTATGTGGTGGCAGTGGTTATGTTGCCAACATCTTCAGCCTCGCCACTAACTCATCGTCGGCTCTCATACAGTTTGCGCACTACTTGGGCGAATACACCACGTAAGAACGTGTTTCTGCTGACCCGCGTGAATGCAATCGTCGAAACATATTGAACAGGACGATGCATGATAGATCTGTTAACTATTCACGTGTGCAACTTGAAATCCAAGATGGTGCTTGCCCAACGGACGATAATCTAGCACCCAGAGGAAAACATATCAGATCTCACCGCGCGCCGCTCTGGCACGTAAGGTCCTACCATGGCTCGCCATAACATCGCCCTCAAAATAGCAGCCCTTTAGCCACCGATTCGGCTCTCCACCGGCGTCACCCACATTCCCGGATCCGTCCTCGAACGAAGTGCGTCCGTGCAACACGCGGCGATTATCAAACACAACCGCGTCACCCTCGCCCAGCCGACGAGCAAACACCGCCGCAGGCGCGTCGACGAGTGCGGCGAAACGCGCGAGAGCATCGTAGAACTCAGGTGGCGTGTCGCGCAGGAGGGGCGCCTGGAATGGCGGGCTGTAGCTCACCGCGGTGATGCGGGCTGCGGCATCTGCTGGCGCCGCGGGGTCCAAAATGATCGTCGGACGCTCATGGCGGAGGTGTCGCGAGTCATTGATGTACTGGAACGGGACGGGCGTCGTGACTAGTCGCGCAAAGTCCGCGGGATGCGTTGCACGCAGCATTTCGGCCGCGGCGAAGGAGTCCACGAAGAGGGAGGTGCCGCCTTGCACGCGGTTGCGCAAACAGTGCAGGATCTGGAAGCGCGGTGGAGACTCGAAGTACCTGGGTGCGGGAGAAGGCACCATTTAGGGCTCTGGTTGACCCTGCGTTGGGGCGTGGAGAGAGAAAGGGCCGGGAAAACGGCGCTATATACGCACTGAAGATCCATGTGCAGCCCTAGGAAAACGTTGGTGTACGCGATGTTGCGGCTTTCGGTGACATTCTTCACGTTCCATACTGCACCGTAGAACGTCTCGCGAATCTCAGCTAAGCGCGCAGCCAACGTACGGATCTCGCAACCAGAGTCACTAATGTCGGCGCATGGGACACCGTGGAGGAATAGTAGCCCGGTGCGCTGCAGTTGCGTGATGGCCCGCAGGAGCCCCCGTGGCGCAGAGAGGTCGGCATACGACACCTCTAGATCCCCACCGGAGGTTGTCAGCAGCGCGGATGAGGTGGGCCACAATTGAGGCGGAACGTCGTGATGGAATGACTGAATTGCGGTGGGACTTGCGCAAGCAGCGAGGTGTGCTCGAGGGAAGAAAGACCGATGTCTATCCACGCCCGCCCAGAGAATGTGAATGCCATCATCGGTTGTCTCGACATGCTCTGGAGCGATGGACGCGGGTATGTCAGAGGTGCGATGCAATTTCTGTTGTGTTGAAGGATGAATGCAGGCTGGGCAGGTGCACGCATCCCTAAGCCAGCGGTAAGAAAATGTGGTGTCAAGGGACAGGATTTCGAGTCCCTCTGGGTTCAGGTTGACGGTCGTAGAAACCTTGGGGCATGAAGTGCGACGAGGATCATGATACTTGTCCAGTATTACGGCGCGGCGAAGGAGAGACCGCATTATCAAAGTCATCGTCTCTGCCCTGCTGCCTGAGATTTTCTGACGACCACTCCAGTGCGGTGGTTGTTAACAAGATACCGATTGCCAATCACGATTTAGTGATGTTGGCGGCCCGGCTCAAGGCCGGAAGCCGGCCGGGGCCGAGCCTGCAGGGGCCGAGCCGACCTGGGCCGTGTCAACGGCTCGGAGCGGCCCACGGCCCAGGCTTGAGATCTTGAAAGCCTGAGGGCCCAAGCTGCGGCTTTTGGTGCCTGAATTCACACCTCTGCACCCGGAATTTTGCAATCAATAACTGTGTAGTTTCAGTTTTATGATGGTATAAAATTATATTTGCAGTTGTTTGAAAGCTTGCAAAACACACAAGTTCAGGAATTCACTATATTACAGAAGAACAAGTTGATTAATAATAAGGCCCCTTTTACCAACCAAGAATTCTTGAATCTTGAACTTGAACTTGGATTTTGGGATTTTCTGGGAGTGACAGGAGTGACAGGAGTGATGTAAGTGATATGATGTATATAATAAATTAATATGCATTTTTTTTTGTTGTCATTTGCATACTCACATATTTGGGGTTACACATGATGTGTCAGCGTCAAACTCAGAGTCGAGCAGTCCAACTCGAGCTCAACATCTGGGTGCTTGCAGCCCCATTTTCACCAGTGCTGCACATACAAAATTTGCACAAAGATGTGCACCCACACATTGGTGACACATATTCTGCCTTATGACATGCTTGCAATACCCCACTTGGAAGGAGTGGAAGGAAGGGTTAGAAAAAATATTTTACATATCACATGTAAACCCAGCAAATCACACCAAAAAATAACTCATATTTGAAATAGACTCATATTAGTTTATTATGTCACTTACATCATACCTGTCATTCCTGTCACTCTCAGAAAATCCCGAAATCCAAGTTCAAGTTCAAGATTCAAGAATTCTCAGTTGGTAAAAGGGGCCTAAAGAACACAACTTCCAGTCTGGGCTACCAGTAAGGTCATGGCAGTGTAGTGCATCTGGTGATGTGCAAGTGAGATCATGAAGCTGACCAATCCAGTGGAAAGAGGAGGGAGAGGAGAGGAGAGGAGAGTGGTCCCAGCTGGAATGCTGAGCACAGATGCATACACGATGAAGACTTCTTGAGGCAGTTGGATCAAGGGGCAGACAAGAGGGATCTTTTTATTCCAGAAAGTAGCTAGAATTTTTGTGTACAGGCAGCAGTATTAAAGGACAATATGAGATGAAAGGAATCAGAATGTGAAAGGGAATGGGAGTCATGAAAGGGAGTCAAGAACTGGCAAGGCAGTCAAGGCAGTCATGAAAGGCTGGAGATGCAAGCATGTCATGTGAGCCTGGGTGTGGTGTGTGCGCATGCTCAGTGGTGAGGGGTGGGTGATGTGACAAGGGCTTGACATCAGTGGCAAGGGCTGGGCAAGATGTTGATGTCATGTGCATGAGTGGTGTGGCAAGGGGCTGGGATGAGAGGGAGGTGGCATGTGCTGTTGAACCAGAACCTGAATGTATCAAAGAAGGCGAAGACCTCCATACAAGGTTCAAGATCCACTCATAGATGTTATGTGTTGGACAGAACTTTAGAATATGTGCATATGGCAATAGGGTTACGCATACTACACTATCTATCACAAGATGCAGCCTTATGCTGCATCTAGAATGTTTCCACATCACATGTCATTGTATGCACAATATAGCGGACACCTGTAGTCACCTTTTTTGGACTTAGGAACAGCCCTGGGTCATAGAGGTATGAATACCATATATGTAGATGAGTATACATATTGCTCTAGACCTCAATATCACTTGAGCATTAGCACCATCTCTAAGGTAGGTTGCTTGGCCTGTTAGCTGTGCTCTATGCTGCGCAACATGCGCATGCACATGGGGTTGGTGGCAAGGGATGTTGACACATTTCTGCACATGATTCCATGGCCAGTCCTTACAGCAGTGCAAAATCCAAACACTGCCATTACCATCAGCAATAGGTGAATGATCATGACCTGCCACAATCACTCTTGCAGCTTGACAGGATGACAAAATAGAAAAAACAAACAAAGAAACAAAGGGGTGGGAGGTTTGCCAGCCTTGAATGAACCCAAGGAGCACCCAACTGCTTTTGCAAGTCCAGCCATGGCAGTGGTTTAGTGATGAGGCTTCCTTGACCACTCAATGTGTGTGTGCAGATGCCTATGCTTCTCCTGCAGGGACTGCTTCTTTCCCCTGACACCCTTGCTGCTCATGATCATCATTATCAGCTTGTTGTGCACCTTCTTGCAGTTTGTCAAGTGGCTTGGTGTCTCCTTCATCTGCTTGCCCTTCAACGAGCCAAACTTCTCTCAGCCCTCATGACTGCACACTATCGATGCCACATGCTCATCATAGTCCTTCTTGCATGGGCCTAGGATGTCACTCTCTGAGATGAATGATGTATGCAGACTAACTCGCATAAAACTAGCAGTTTACTGGTAACAAGCCATGGCTTTAGCCTGAGCTGGGCCTAAGCTGGCCAAAAGCCACCCTTGTGGCAATGGCCTAAGATTTTGAAAGCCTGAGCCATTCAAAGCCAGGCCTTAGCTGTGGCTATCAGGCTGAGCCAGGCCATAACATCACTAATCACAATGGGCAGGAAGGGATAAGTCAAGTCTGCTTATAGTCAACTCAGTGGACAATAAAAGTAAAATATTCCAAGTGCTGAGTAGGCTCTGTTGTGGCCACAAATTATATTACATAAGTAATGGCTTTAGTGGAGCATGAATAATGTGACCAAAAAGGTTAAATATGAGCGGTCTACTCATTCTGGCACAACTTTTAGCAAGGCTAGGGTAAATGTTGTGCAAGAATGAGAAGACTGTCCATATTTAACCTTTTTTGTCACATTTTTTTGTGCTCTACTAAAGTCATTACTTATGTAATATAATTTGTGGCCACAACAGAGCCTACTCAGCACTTGGAATATTTTAGTTTTATTGTCCACTGAGTTGACTATAAGCAGACTTGACTTATCCCTGCCTGCCCATTGTGAATGCCTGCTCTGACTCAGTATGGTCACCATTGTGCTCCATCATTGCAGTCCCAAGTCATCACATGATGGACAGGAATGGATAAGTCCAGTTCACTAAAACTCAACTCAGTGGTCAATAAAATATATTGACCACTGAATCAACTCAGCTCAGATTACAAATTATTTTAAAACAATTGATTGATTTGTTACCCTCTTCTCATGCATCACATTATTGTAAAATATGTCAACCCAAACAATTAGAAATTAGTCAAATGCTTAAGAGAGGGCAGCTCAGTTCCCAAGTTATGTAACCTAAGATGCAACATGAGTTGCCCTGAATCACCAGTGGGATTATATATGCTTAATTTGCCTAATCAATAGGGGCATTCAAAGTAGCCACTTATTGGCCACTTATTTTGTTACTTATTTGTCACTTATTTGCATTTTACTGCCAAATCAGCAATAAGTAACTGTAACAAGTAACAAATAAGAATAAGTAACAAATAAGTACTACTTTGAAACCCCTCTCCCAAGAATTCAACAATAAGTGGCAAATAATGACTTATTCTGCACATTCCTGGGTCTGGCAATCCATTCAGCACCATGTACTGAGTTCAAATTGTACAGTTGACTCAGAAAGACTGAAGTCATCATGGTGCTCACTGTTTGCCATGCCTGCCACATCAAAACAGACATGCATGCCCAAGGACATGGTGAACTATCATGTTCAGCAGAAGCAGGCTCATGCAAGAGAGGAGACAGAGAGAGGAGGGAAGTCTTGAGTAGTGTTTTGCCTGGCCTGGCCTCAGGCTGCGAGCTGGGCCAAGCCAGGCTGAAATAAGCTGGGCTGAGCTGGGCCAAAGTGATGGCTTCATGATGGCTTTGGCCTAGCCTAAGATTTGAAAAGCCAGAGCCAGGCCATCAAGCCCTGGCTTGAATCAATTGGGGTAATCATCAAACTTTAATTTGTCAACTTTGCATGGACACATTGTCATTCCCTGTCATTTTTATGCTTGTTTGTTTGTTTCTCATTGTATTACAGGATCCTACCATTCAAGGCAAAGTGAGCTTGACTTGTGATGCACGGCAGGTGGGAAACACAGATGGCTACTTTGTGGTCATGGCACACTGGATTGAGGAGCCAATGCCTTGCAAATAGGAACTCAAGAGTGCTCTGATTGGTCTCACACAACTCAACAATGCACACAACAGTGAACAGCTGGGTCAAGCACTATTCAAAATAGTTAAACATGTCAGAATTGAGCATAAGGTAAGCACATCATTGCTATCATGCTCCCATCATGCTTATCCTCTAGCAAGGTTGGCCATGTCACCTGTGATAACACAAGCAACAATCCAACAATGATGAAGGAATTCACTGCACAACTGAAGACCATTACAGGCAAGAAGTACAATGGAAGGAAGAGATGGATCAAGTATGCTTTGTCCATGAGTGTACCTGTCAAGACTCACTGTTGAACTATCCAGTTCAAGAGCAAGGGATAAGCTTGAAGACGAGTCGATAGATGTCCAAGATCGCATGGGCAAAGAGTAGAGTCCAGAGTAGTAACAGATACCAGAGAGATACTGTTACTGTGAGAGTAGAACAATCACGCAGGGAAGAGGCCAGGTTAGTCACAAGGGGATGGTCCTTAAAGGAGTATCCCAGGGGTAGAGAGTGCCGTAAACAAATGGACAGTCTGAGGACTGTCCGCTACTTTATTGAGTGCTTATATATTACAAGAGGACTGCTAAATAGGGAACAAGTCATAACCTTGTTATCAAGCACAATAGAGTGATGAGTAAGAAGTCGGAGGACGCTTACTGAGCATGCTCAGTCATGCTCAGTAAGCTGCTGAGTAAGAAGGCTCTTTTTGATGAGTAAGAGCTTCCATTGTCCACGTGTTTCACTGTTTTAGTGCATGTGCGAGCACATGATTCATTTCCTGTTAGTTAGTTTAGGGCTGGTCATTTGAGGACTTGTAGTTTGGTTAGGGAATAGTGTCATCTTATAAGGCCCTTATATAGTTCTATTAGGGTCTTTAGAGTTGACCCTAATACTTCTATTAAGGTCCTTAGTATTGCCTTCTAGTTTGTTCTATAGTTATTAGAGTTGGTCTAATAACGCGTTGTAGGGCCTTTGATACTAGGTTAGTGCCTATTGTAGAGTTCCTAGGGTCGTTCCAAAGGGTCCTTAGGAAGGCCCTAATACTGTCCTTTGTTGCTAGAAGGGTTGTCTTTAAGTGGGGCTTGCTGTATGTTGATTGTGCCGAGAATCGCTTGCGCAACAATGCACGCGCGATATTGTGGACACCTCTACTCACCCTCTTTGCTCGTGTGAACAGGGTGATACCATAGAGGCTGGGTTTCCTCCTATAAGGAAGGGTCCTTCAAGGGCCCTCTCCAGAGAATGGTTCATGACAGTACTGAATACAGTTACTGACAAACTGTTACAACATTTTCCTTTTACGTTTACTTCTCCCCTTTTGCTATGGACTGCTTCCTTTGTACATCCCTTTACTTACTGGTCTTGTGATCTCTTCTGTGTTATCATGTGATCCATACATGTCCAGTTAACACTGGATTGCTGTTGCTTTCCCTTTGTTTGGTTCTCTTTCCTTTTATACTTACTTCTTAGTTTTGACTGTGCAATGCTGCACACCTATTGTGCAGCACAGTCACTTGGTTCTGACTCATTTGTGGCCTCATTTCTATGACTCCTACTTATTATGACTCCTACTATACTAGTAGCACAGTCAAAGCACAGCTACTGCTGCGCTTCTCCTGTATATATAAGCTCAGTACTTTGTGACCAAAGCCCTAAGCTTGGTCTCTTGTAGAATCCAACCTACTCTTGTCCAAACATATTTGCCTGCAACCCACTCAACTCCTAATCCTCAAACCACATCCACCTCTCCATTTCATCAACTCTTCACACACACACACACCATCTACCATCTACTCTTCACCTCTCCCTTCCTCCCCTAAGAGTCTCTCTTCACTCTACTGAGAAGAGCTCTCCTCCTTCAAGACATACCTTTCTCTCTCTGCGTGTTCAAGGTCTACAATGGACTTGGATGCATATAGCTAGTGGAACCAGCCCTAGTCTATCCCATTACAAACTTCCTATAGCTTCTCAACAGACTGAGTCATACTAGGAAGGGTCTATTGGCCATAACCTGTTTAGTATAAAACACTTTGACCGCTGCAAGGATCCTTACTCTTCTACTACAGGAATCAGCCCATTCACCAGAACACACTTCCACTATCAACTCGACTTCAGGCTTGAGAACTGACACGGCTTGTTACTGTGACACAAACAATAGCTGTCTCACACATGTCATCAACCTGGCAACACAAATGCTCATCTCAACATACAGCAAGTCGCCCAATTTTGATCCAAAGCAGCTGGATGCACATATACCAACATCACCTGATGAGGTGGGGCTGGTAAGGGCAATTGTTGTCAAGGCAAGTTTCAATACTTAGCCTGAGAATGTTGATGTTGCGTACCTCTGAGCAGGAATGCTCCTCATTGAAGTGAAAAGAAATGTGGAAAACCATTCAGAATAAGGTAAACCACAGACCTTCTGTTCAACTTATCCTTGATATGAAGGTGTGATGGTCATCAACATTTCTTATGCTTGATTGTGTGGAAAGAAAAAAGGATGTGCATAACAAGTTCTAAATGAAGATGTCTAAGATATCTACCCCTTACTCATTTTCCACAGTGCATCGATGCATTTATTGATGAACTTTGTTGAGAAGCACACAACTGTTGAGATCTGCACTGCCCAGAGTCTCAGGTGTGTTGTGATGTGATCACAACTCGGATGCGCTGACGCGTCGGATCACCCGGACCGGGCATCACCGGCTCAGCTCATACGCTGCAGCACGCGTTAGTTACATTGATAGAGTGATTTAGAACAATCGGTAGCTACTTACAACTGATCCTTGGACTTACTTAGTGATCCGTTATGGTAGTTAACTGTACTGCATCTAGTGGCGGTCTCAGGTACTTAAGAACGCCACAAAGTACGTAGATCACTTCAGTTTTGTGTCAACCAAACTGAAGTGAGTATTTACACTATGACATCTTATCTCACAGTATTAACAACGCCTTGTAGCTATTGTCTGATAGGTACATTATTTATATTAGTTTTGTGTCAACCAAACTGAACTATTGTCTGATAGATCTGCCTGCGATCTTATCATCTGCTGCTATCTAATCACACATACTGCGTCTATTTTCAACAACAACTACATAAAATGGGATAAGATACAGTATGTGAGCTGAAGCTTACAACTAATGAGTGGTTGCACATGAATATCTTCCTTGGCTTGCTAAGTCTATGTCTGCCATTATCTCTTTAAATCAAAGCTTGATGTTTTTTAGCATGCTGATAATGCTCAACAGGCATTTTCATCCAACAATGTCCCAACTCTTCACTATGCAATTCCCTCACTGGAAGCCCTTCACCAAGCATGGTCCACACACACTGGCCATCCTAAATTTCAGCCATTTTCCTCTGCCCTTCATGCCACATGTGAGAAGATTGACAAGAACTATGAGAAGACAACCAACTCTCCTATGTACATCATGTTGATGACTATGAGTATTATATCTTATCCTACACCTTTGACATTGCTGATATATCTCTAGTTCTTAATCCAAAGGAGAAATGGGATACTTCAAGAAGCACTGGTCAACTGGACTCCAGGAGGAAGTCCAGAATTGTGTTGAGGAGGAGGTATATTCAAGTTCCTCTCTTCCATTTCATTTGCTCAGTACTTTTAGTTCAAAGAATGGTGGCTATGGTTGAATAGTGGTCCTGTGACAACATGACCAGTACTATCTACAAAGAGCAAGGTCCTGCATGCTCTGCTTCAAGAACTTGATGATGATGAAGACAACACAGCTGATATAGGGGTGGATGTGCCAGATGACCCTCAATGGCCATGGTGTTGTGAACCATTTTCCAGAGAGGGCCCTTGAAGGAGACCCTTCCTTATTAGAGGAAACCCAGCCTCTATGATGCCACCCTGTTCATATGAGCAAAAGGGGTGAGTAGAGGTGTCCACAATATTGCATGCGCATTGTCACGTGATTGATTCTAGGCACAATCAACATACAGCAAGCCCTACTTAGTGACAACCCTTCTAGCTATACAAGACAGTATTATAGGCTTCCTAAAGACCCTTTAGGATGACCCAAAATGCTCTACAATAGACACTAATGAAGATACTATAGGCCCCATAACATGTTATTAGACTAACTCTAATAACCTTAGAATGAAATATAAGGCAATACTAAGGACCTTAATAGAAGTATTAAGGTTGACTCTAAGGACTCTAATAGAACTATATAAGGGGCCTTATAGACAGCTCTATTCCATGGACAAAACCACAAGTCCTCAGATGACCGGCCCTAAACTAACTAACAGTAAAAGAATCAGGTGCTTTGCATGTGCACTAAGCAGTGAACACATGGACTCTAAAGGCCCTTACTCATCATTATGGGCCTCCTTACTCAGCAGCTTACTGAGCATGACTGAGCATGCTCACTAAGCATACTCCAACTTCTTACTCATCCATCAATTGTGCTTAATAACAAGGTTATGACTTGTTCCCTATTTGGCAGTTCCCTTGTAGTATGTACATTAAGTGCTCAATAAAGTAGCAGACAGTCTTCAGACTGTCCATTTGATTTGTGGCACTCTATTACCAAGGGTACTCCTTTGTGACTGCCAATGCTGAGGCTACTATCGCCTCTGACTCCTCAGCAATGGCTGAAAGAGACATGATCTGTGGGAGTCTATCAGAGTCCCTGGGTAACCTCCTGACTGGAGGTGTGTCAGAGCGGAGAGGGGTTGCAGTGAAAAGCTCTTGAAGGGTCCTGGACCCTTCTCCTTTTGCTACCTGCAGGATGTGTGGGTTGGCAATGTCCTCCCTCTCCTGATTGGACTTCCTCTTGCTCAGGTATGCCAGTTCCCATCCTCAGTGGAAAAGGCACAATCTGATGGGTGCATAGGAACAATGATAGGGAGGCACCAGGCAATGTGAGGCAGCATCCACTGCCAGCTGGTCATGGCAATACTGGTGGGGCAGTGGACAATACTTATTGAAATGTCCTACCTTGCCACAGTACTTGCATTGGTTCCTCTTCCTCCTTCCTTCTATCATGTTCAGCTGCCAAGGTTCTGGAATGAACTCAGCTGTCGCAGTGGATGCTTCTCCACTACTGCTATAAGAATGGTAGTAGATGGAGCTCTGGGGGGAAGGGTTTGGTGACACCTCTGATCCTGCCCCTCCTCAAAGGTGCATGCCTGACACGGTTTGGAGGATGTTAATCTCCTCCTCTGAATACCCTTGTACCATTGTCGGTGTAGGGCTGGCTGGTACTGGTTCTGTCACCAACTGGGGGTGGTGTTGCTGACAAATCAGTTCATGCGTGAGATGAGTGCAGCAAGTTGAGTGAGACACTAAGTCTTCACGGATTTCGGGGATCTCGGAGATGATGTTGCCAAGGCAAATACGTTCCGCGGAGAGGGGAACCTACGAATAAGTCTTCGCATTGAGAAGACTTGTGAGTAGTGGAAGTTTCAGACAGATTGCTTGATGTCTTGCAAGCCTACAAGTTCTGAAGCTAGAAACCAGTGATATTTCACAGGAGAACAAGCTTAGAGCTTGTTCTCATTGAATGACAGTCTTATATAAATGTAGAGTACTATATCAAATAGTGTTCATGAGGTAGAAATGAGGTGATCAAACTGGAACATGCAGGAAACGTCTGGTACATGTGAGGCTGTAAGTGAGTCATGAAACACGCAGGAAACTCAAGACATGTCCGGGTAGGCTTATCCGGTTGCCAGTCCAGTCCAATTTACCAGTTCTTGTGACATTACCCCCTTGTTAAGGTCTAACCTGTGTAGGGGTGAACATTGGAGACACAGTGATGAGTGTGATAATGGAGTTGGTCTCGGGGGACTCGACATATTTTGTGTGGTTTGCATCGTCGATGTGGGGTTCTGCAGAGATCTGCCTTATGTCTATGGCAATTGCAGAGAACACAGGTGGTAATCTTGGGACAGTCGATGGTGTCATGTCCACCGTTGAGACACCAGGAACACTTGTTGGAAATACGAGGGGAGAATTGATACCATGGGTCCATAATTGCCTCTTTGGCATCTTTGTGCTCCTGTTTGGTCAATTGTGGCATGGACTGGAATAGGATTCTAGGCTCGAGTCGAGTTTTGGCATTAGCCCTTGCCAATTTGACCTCACTATCTTGAATCTCCCACAACATGTCATGGTAACGTCCTCTGGCCATGACGAGTTGGTTGGCCATCTGTTGTGCCCTTTTAATGGTGAATCGGTAACGAAGGACTTTGGCTTCGAGAGACAAGTCTCGCTCGAAGGTGAGGGCTTTGTTTATGGCTTTGGTATGTCTGAGTCCCTCTCGGAATAAGAAGGCGTCTTTTGTAGTGAGGAGAGGGCGAGGATAGGGATCGGCATGAGCTTGAATTGAAAGTCGATGAGTAGGGCATCCAGGGCCATACATAGCGATGACTGATGGGAACCCATTGGTTAGGTTAGGCAAGATGAATCATGGAGGGATGGTATCGTCTTTGTTTCCTGGGTTGGGGATCAAGATGTCGAGTCCTAGGGTTCCTTCCATCCAGCTGTCTCCTAGTTCTCGTAGTTCAGCCATAGTGTCCGTTCTAGGAGCTATAGGTGTTATATAGGCAGGGGGAGGAGTGTTGTCGCATAATGGTACTGGGGCAAGGTTTTTGTTGGGGAGTACCAGGTTATTTGGTCATTGAGGGATAGGCATGTCAAGTTGAGGAGGAATAGGGATGGGATTGGGAGAGAGGGAATGGACGTGATAGGATGGACTGCGGGCAGTTGGGGGGTTAGTTCCTCTGGTGGGAGAACGATTGCCGAAGGCTCTCAGTAGGGTAGGCAGGGTTTCTTTGTGCCAGAGTTCTTGGGCTTGTGCTATCATTGCCACGTGTTGTGCAGTGTGTTGTACCAAGAGTTGAGTATTGATAGTCACGGCCATGGATGGGGATGGTTCTCTAGAGATTGGCAGGGGAATAAGGGTTGGAGTGTATGGAGGAGTGGGGATGAGAGTAACGGAGGAGGTGGTGGGTGAGTTGATGTTGGAGGACATGTTGGGATGAAGGGGAAAGAGTGGTGGAGAATGTTGGTTGGGGATAGCAATCTTTTATGCATTGGGTTGTCCAGCCATAGCAGAGTAGAACTCTTTGAGAAGTTTTGGGGCATTGAGGTCATGGTGGTCGACCTATGAGTCATCTGATGATGGGTAACCTTTCCAGTGTACGAGGTATTGAAGTTTATGTGTTCATCTGAACCTTCTGGCATCTAGAATGGCCTCGATTTCGTATTCTTCTTCATTATCGATGATCGGAGGGGGTCGTGCGAATGGCATGTCATATTCCTCCATTTCTATATAGGGTAGGAGTAGGTTGATATGGAAAACGTCATGTATCTTCATGGATGATGGAAGTTGGAGTTGGTAGGTGACTTTGGAAATTTTCTTAATGATGGGGAAGGGTCCATAATGTTTTGGTGTTAGCTTGCAGTTTCCTCGTGTCTTGAGGTTTCTGCCTTCTAACCATACAAGGGTTCCTTCTTTCATTTCCGGAATGTCAGGTTTTAGGGGTTGTTGTTTACATTCTAAAAGTTGTTGTGCATCGTGTCTAGATTGTTCTAGTTCTCTGAGGCGATTGGTGGAGGCGGGGACATTGTTGTCTTTGAGGTTTAAGTTGATCTGGGGTCTGAATCCTATGAGGAGTTTGTGTGGTGATCGTTGTGACACTTCGTGTTTCCATGAATTGTGTGCGTATTCTGCAATGGGGAGCATTTTTGCCCAGGAGTGTGGATGGGTTGTGGTCCAGGGTCTTAGATACTGTTCCAGCCAGGCATTCATTCTTTTGGTTTGTCCATCAGTCTGGGGGTGGAATGCAGTTGACATGTTTTGTTTGATGCCTAGACTTTTGCATATGGTTTTGGAGACGTTTGATGCGAATTGAGGGTCTCTGTCAGATATGATTCTTTTTGGGATACTGAACCAGGGCATGAGGTGTTTTAGATACTCATGTGCAACGCCTGTTCCATCAATCGTTTTATTACATGGAATGAATTTGGTTGCTTTGGAACATCCTTGATCAACAATGGTAAGAATGCTGTCGAATCCTTCTGATTTTGGTAGGTCGGTGATGAGGTCCATTGATACATATTGAAAGGGGCCTTGTTCAATGTGTGTGTCAAGTGGAAAGGTTGTGGCCTTTTTTCTTGGTAAGTTGGTTTTGGATTCTTGGCATTTGGCACAACCTTTTACATATTGTTCTACAAATTGTTGTAATCTGGGTCCTTTGTAGTGTTGCTTGACTAAGTCCCATGTATTGGCTATTCTGGGATGTCCTGCAGGTGGGGCATTGTGGAATTGTTGTAAGATTTCTCGTCGTTTATCTAGTTTGTCAGGTAAGTAAACCTTTCGTGTAAAAATTTCAGGTGGGAGGAGGGTAGTTTTTTGTTCTTCTACCCCCTTGTTAAGGGCTTTGCGACGAGAAAGGGTGTCGGCAATGGTATGGGTGTGTCCAGGGACATGTTCCATAGTTATGTTGAAGTCTTGCATATATTGCATCCACCTTGCTTGTTGTCCAGTTAGTTTTTGTGGTTCTTTGAAGTATGTAAGATTCTTGTGGTCTGTTCTTATTCGGATGGGTTTTTCTGCACCTAGGAAGCATGGTCAACCACTTTTCAGACCAAAGATGACAGCAGCTAGTTCTTTGTCGTGTGCATCATAGTTCCTTTCTGCATCCAATAATGTTCTTGAATAGAACGCTATAGGATGAAGTCCATCTTCGTATTCTTGAGAAATGACTGCTCCTACAGTGAATCCTGATGCATCGGTGTTGAGAACAAATTGTTTAGTCCAATCTGGAGTTCATAGGGTTGGGTAAGATACACATGCGTCTTTCAGTGTTTGGAATGCTAGTTCTTCTTTGGGTGTCCATTCCTATTGTCTATTCTTTTTTTGTTAAGTTGTTGAGGGGTCTAGCTTTTATTGAGAAATTCGGAATGAAGTTGCGGTAGAAGTTGCAGAACCCTAGGAAACTTTGGACTTCTTTCAATGTTTTTGGTGTAGGCCAGTCTTTGATTCCTTTGATTTTGACTGGGTCCATGGTGATTTTTCCTTCACCAATAATTACTCCCAGGTATTTGACCTTTCTTTTGTGGAATTGACATTTTTCCGGTTTGAGATATAAATCGTGTTGTTTCAATTTTGATAGGATGTGTTTGACTTTGGATTTATGTTCTTCTTCATTGTTTTTTGTAGCGATGATGATATCATCCATGTAAATTTTGAGCCATCCTTGGGCAAGTTCCTCTTGAAAGATATCGTCCATCATAGTTTGGAAGGTTGCTGGGGAGTTGGTCAACCCAAAAAACATTACTGTTGGTTCAAATAATCCATCACTGGTTTTGAAGGTGGCTTTCCATTCATCTCCCTCTTTAATCCTAATGTTGTTGTAGCCCCATCTGATATCAAATTTAGTGAAGAGTTCTTTGTCAGCTAGGGCATGTATTAATTCTGGGATTAAAGGAAGTGGGTAGATGTTGGGTATAGTCCATTTGTTCAAGTTTCTGTAGTCTTGTACTGGTTGGAATTTGCCATCCTTCTTTTTGATTAAAAAGAAGCCGCTTGCGTATGGTGAGTTGGATCTTCTGATCTGTTTTAGTCATAGATTTTGTTCAAGGAATTTTCCTTGTTCCTCTTTCTCCTTGGGTGAAAGAGGATACACTCTGCAATTGATTGTTGTGGGGGCATCGGGTTTGAGATCAATGGCGTGGTCCCATTTCCTTGGTCCAGGAAATCTCTCTGACTCTTGTTCCTTAAAGACTTGGCCATAGATGTGGTATTGGGGGGGAACTATTTGTTGCCAGGTTAGTTGTTTTGATTCCATTTGGGATTCTACTAATTGTTGGGCAATCGTAGTTTTTCATAATTGGGTTTGTATCCAAAGTTTGTCACCTTCTTCCCATTCAGTGATGTTTCTTATCCATTCTGGTATTTCTTCATCTCCAGATAGGACTATCCTTCCCATCAGCATTCCTGTGGTCCAGTTGATTTTAGGGTTTGTTGATTCAAGGAAAGGATATCCTAAAATCAGATTGTCTTGTCCAATGTCTGCTATGAGGAATTGGTGTTTGTTCCTTTGTCCTAATAGCTTTAGTTTGAGGTCTACTGCTTGGGTGATTTTTCCTAGATGGTTGGGAGTGTTGTCAACGTTTTTTACTATTCTAGGTGTTGACAGTTCCCATGTTTTTAGGCGGAGTTCTTTGGTTAATTTTGGGGAGATGAAGCACTCAGTTGCTCCACTGTTGATCAATGCGACTTTCTTTTCAGCTTTTGAGGTTCCAACGTATATTGTCAATTTGACCTGCATTGACTTTTTTATAGTGTTATATACATTGGTAGTACCTAAGGCCCGAGTGATTGCCAATATGCTCAGGCGTCTGAAAAATCCTTTTCTTCGTCACTGTTGGTTCCTGCAGTCAGCATCTTGATAAATTCTTCCCTTTCTTCTTTAGAAAGGGCTTTAGCAGCCTTTGCAACTTTAGCTGTCACGCTTTCTTCAACGATCTCAACAATGGAGGATTTGGATGTGGTGGTGGTGGTTACCTCTGTTGCATGCATGTGTGTTGTCTCGCGTTTTGGTTTGGTGGGGCAGTCTCTGGCAAGGTGGCCTTGTTTTGAGCAGTGGAAACACCTGCCCTTGGCATGGTGTTTTTCCTTTTCAGCTTCGGTGATTGCTTTACGTGCCACACTGGCACTGGTGTCCATCATGTTTGGGTCACGAGGTGGGAGGTGTGCTCGTGGTGCAGTGGCATTGTTGGTGGCATTGCTGCATGTTCCCCAGGTGGAGAGACGGGCCCAGGGGCGGTTTGAATTTGTGTTGCAATTGTGCATGTTGGCATGGTCAGTGAGGACTGTGCGTTTGCGCATCCAGATTCAGTGTTGCTTCTGTGTGCCAGAGATCCACTCTTGGAACATAACAGGGTCTTCTTGGCTGATGATAGCTTCAACTAGGGGTTTGGGAAGACTACACGTGAATAGCCTCATGACCATTGGGTCGTCAGTGTGTAGAGACCCACAGCACGCAAGTAATTCAAAGTTCGCAATGTATTCATCAAGGTTGTTTTCTTTCATTTTGAGTTTGCGAAGTTGGTCTTGCGCATGCTCGCATTCTGCATAGTCAGTAAATGCCCTTCTGAATTGCTGTTCCATAGCCTGCCAAGCTGTCAATCCAAAGGGGATTTCGTCAGGGTCTAGCATGACTTTTTCAAGCCATTCGTCCATTGCTTCGACCCAGCCATTGACGTGAGGTCCTTCCATTAATGACAAGAAGTAGGCACACTTCTTGATGGGGTTCTGAGCAATTTTGCTGTTGAAATTCATCCTCATGAAGTGTCAGAACGCAGTGAGGAATGCGTGAGTGCGTGCGCAGTTGCCATTGAAGGCCTTTGGTGGGACGCCTTCGAGCTTTCCATTGTCAGAGGGGCATGTGTCGCGATCATACGCGGCATGTGTGTTGTAGTCATTGGGGTCGGGGCTCAGAGGTCGTCTTCTGCATCCTTTGAAGCCTTGAAATTGACTGGGTTGAGGAAAGGCTTGCGTCGTACTGGACGATGTGAGTTGCTGTAGAATGGGTGCGTCTGGTTCATCGTCGGTGATGTGGACTTGGGTCGTTATGAGGGGTTCTTGTTCCATTGCTTCTATGGGTGCTGGAGTTGACGCTCGTGAAGAATGTGGCACTGGTTCTCCTGAGGCAACCAATACATCCATATTTGATCCTGGAAGGGGATCAAAAGTTAGTTCAAACATCGGATGTGTGATGCACACGGCCGCGAGATAGTCTTCGCATCATTCGATCTCGAACCACACTCCATAGAGTGTTCCAAGGGCTACTTTTGCCTGTTTGTAGGGTGCGAAGAATCTTGTCCAGGGAGTAGCGTCTACCCCGAGCTGTTGAAATAAGGTGTTCTTTCTGAATTGTTCTGGAACCAAGGCGATGTCGGTGTCTGGATTTATTTTGAATGGAAGCCTAAGCAAGGCTAGTCCTTGTTCAGAGGGTTTTCCTTGGCCCTTGTACCTCCAGTCTCTAGCCATGGAAGTCATGTTTCAGGGGAAAATTGGTATATTTGGGGTGGATGCGTGGATATGCATTTGGGGTCGAGGGTTCGAAGAGGAAAGCTTGTTCTAATGTCACCGACTGGGGGCGGTGTCGCTGACAAATTGGTTCATGTGCAAGACGAGTGCAGCGAGTTGAGCAAGACACTAAGTCTTCGCGGATTTTGGGGATCTCGGAGATGATGTTGCCAAGGCAAATATGTTCCGTGGAGAGGGGAAACTATGAATAAGTCTTCACATCGAGAAGACTTGTGAGTAGTGGAAGTTTCAGACAGATTGCTTGATGTCTTGCAAGCCTACAAGTTCTGAAGCTAGAAACCAGTGAATTTCACAGGAGAACAAGCTTAGAGCTTGTTCTCATCGAATGACAGTCTTATATACATGTAGAGTACTATATCAAATAGTATTCATGAGGTAGAAATGAGGCGATCGAACTGGAACATGCAGGAAACGTCTGGTACATGCGAGGCTGTAAGTGAGTCATGAAACACATGGGAAACTCGAGACATGTCCAGGTAGGCTTATCCGGTTGCTGGTCCGGTCCGATTTACCAGTTCTTGTGACAGGTTCTGGGGTAGATGTATCATACTCCTGAGTGATGTCTGCCAAAGGCAGCTGAGGGACAAAGACAGGAAGAGGGGGAATAGGCTGTCCAGCCCAGTAGTTGGTGAGGAGTTCTTCAGCCCATACACCTGGAGGGGTTTCTCCTTGGCTACAGCCTGCTTCAATGAACTCCCAGCAATGTGAGCGTACTTTGGCTGCCGCCATCCTCTCCTTGGCTTTGGCCCTGCCTCTCTCTACTCCTTGCTTCTCAGCCAGGTATTTACCTAGCTTGTAGTGCAATTGTTTCTCCTCTTCTTTGAGCACCTTGTAGTTAGCTTCCAACATTTCTTGCTGGGTGTAAAGGTGGTCTAGGCAGTAGAGCTCTGCCTCAGTCCATAGTCACCTAGCAGGTAGAGGGTCTGTCTCCAGCACCCTTTGAACTGCTTCTCAGTGTCAAAGCAGTCTAGATCATGTTCATCTTGGCCATAGTTATAGAGGTTGTAGCAAGGGGTGGCCTGGAGAATCTCACCATAGTCCCCATGGCCTTCTCCATTCTTCCCCCTTACTCTTGGCTCTCCCAAGGCAACATCATAGGCCACATACCTGGTTGGTTTGTTGTGCCAAGTCACACCATCAGGGATGTCAATCCCTGTGTGGTGTCTGTCAGCATCCCATCATACCCAAGGCTCTCCAGAGTGGGCAGCCTAGTCAAGAGTGCTGGCAGGGGACGTCACATTCCAGTCCCCAGGCTGAGCATCGACTTGGTCAGCAGGGGGTCCAAATTTGAGGGGACACATGTCCGCTTTTCCTTCTCCAGTGCCATGTTCATATCCATTCCTTGGAAGAAGGTGAGGAGGGGAAGCATCAGGAGTGGTGATTTCAAGTGGCCCCTCTGCACCAGAGAGGTCAGATTGGAGAATGATTTTGTTAGTGGGAGTTTGAGACATATGTAAGTGATGATATGGGGGTGAGGAAATAGAGGGCATTCTTTGCTGGACTTCTATAACCTGAATGGCAGTGGGGTTCTTTCTGTGGTATTCCTCTATTAGTCTAGACACTTTGATGCTCTCTACTGGTTCCCAAGAGTCATGGGCTTTGGAGTATCCTTCCCACCAGACTTGATACTCTAATTGTTTCCTCCTTCCAGTTCATCTCGAACCTAAAATCATCACTACTTCATATTCCTCTTCTCCTTCCACCAATTCTGCTTCTGGATTGGTGTAGTTGGCCCCATGCTCCTCTGTTTCCTTGTAAGGTGTCAATAAGGATGCATGGAACATGTTATGGATCCTCCAGCAGCTAGGGAGATCCAATCTGTATGTCACAGGGCTGATCACCTCTGTGATTTCAAAGGGCCCATAACATTTTGGGCATAGTTTCACTGTGGGATGTGTCATTTAGGTTGGTGCTGTTGAGCCATACCCTTTCTCCTTTCTGATAAGGTTGGAAACTACTTCTTCGCTTCCACATTAGGGAAGCAATCTGCATGCTTCTTGTGCCTGTGATCTCACTTCCTGGATTCGAACTTTCCAATTGTCTATTCTTGGTATCTTGCTTCCCCAATTTGGCTGGTGCACCTTGGGTGTAAAGCCCATCCATGAGAAGAAAGGGGACTGCTTGGTTGTCTCTGAAATGTTAGAATTCATCGTGTATTGCACCAGAGGCAGCCAGTCCACCCAGTCATCTTGTTGGTGGTTGCAAAAGATCCTGAGTGATGTTTCCATCATCTGATTTGTCCTTTCTGATTGTCCATCTGTCTGGGGATGGTAGGCAGTGCTGATATTCTGTTTGATATGCAGCTGGTTGCAAAGTTGTTACAACATTTTCCTTTTATGCTTACTTCTCACCTTTGTTATGGACTGCTTCCTTTGTACATCCCTTTACTTACTGGTCTTGTGATCTCTTATGTCTTGTGATCTCTTCTGTTTTATCATGTGATCCATACACATCCAGGTAACACTGGATTGCTGTTACTTTCCCTTTGTTTGGTTCTCTTTCCTTTTTATACTTACTTCTCAGTTTTGACTGTGCAATGCTGTGCACCTACTGTGCAGGCCAGTCCCTTGATTCTGACTCATTCATGGCCTCATTTCTACGACTCCTACTTATTATGACTCCTACTATACTAGTAGCACAGTCAAAGCACAGCTACTGCTGCGCTTCTCCTGTATATATAAGCTCAGTACTTTGTGACCAAAGCCCTAAGCTTGGTCTCTTGTAGAATCCAACCCACTCTTGTCCAAACATATTCGCCTGCAACCCACTCAGCTCCTAATCCTCAAACCACATCAACCTCTCCATTTCATCAACTCTTCACACACACACACCATCTACCATCTACTCTTCACCTCTCCCTTCCTCCCCTAAGAGTCTCTCTTCACTCTACTGAGAAGAGCTCTCCTCCTTCAAGACATACCTTTCTCTCTCTGCGTGTTCAAGGTCTACAATGGACTTGAATGCATATAGCTAGTGGAACCAGCCCTAGTCTATCCCATTACAAACTTACCCTAGCTTCTCAATGGACCAAGTCATACTAGGAAGGGTCTATTTGGCCATAACCTGTTTAGCATAAAACACTTTGACCACTGCAGGGATCCTTACTCTTTACAACAGGAACCAGCCTGTTCATTTGAACAACACTTTACTATCAACTCAACTTCAGGCTTGAGAACTGACATGGCTTGTTACTGTGACATCAGACCAAGCTTAACGTTTCACAACAGCTTCTACATCAGAAATTCCTGTCATCCCTGAACCCTTTATTGAACCTGCTTCCTCATCTAACCCTCTTTTTGAACACCAAATCATCACTCGACAAAACCAAGACAACCTACCTACACAAATCACTGGTCCAGCCTTTTGGCATGACATCCCACCTGAAGTAGGATACTACCTTCGCATTGAAAACCTTTACCACCCTATCAAATTTATCAACAGACATTGGTATTAAGTTGACAGATGAGAAGTTGGACTCCACTCCAAATACACTACTCATGAAGGCCTTCTTCTTTATAACGAAGAATATGGTTTAGGAACTTGGGACCAATCTGATCCCCAGTACCAACCTTTTCAATACCAACCTTCACCCTCTCTAGGAAGACATTGTTTATCTTCTGCAGAAGAATCTAATTGACCTTCCTCTTGACCCCGAACCACACAACCTTCACCTAGGTTATCACCTATACACCTAGCAGTAGAAGCCGCACTTGCACCTGAACCAATCCCCATACCACAAAGGATCTTTGGTATCGCTCATGTACCTACTCCTCAACCTCCCTCTCCCCCTACTCCACCAACACCCCCTACTCCTTCTCCTCCACCTAGCCCCCAAATTATGGCAGCCTTAGTCCTGATCCCTTCCAATGGAGCAGTCAGGGGAAACCCACCATCTATCTTTGATGGAGATCACTCCCAATCCTCCAAATTCATGAGAGAGTTTGCCATCTTTCGCAATATGAATGATGAGAACTCTCTCTTCAATAACCCCTATAAATGAGTCAATGCTTGTCTGTCCTTTATAAGAGGCCCTAATGTTGACCATTGGGTTGACACTCAACTGGACACACTTAACAACAGTGTCAACACTGGTGGAGTACTCAGGACCAATGAAGCTCTATGGAACAACTTTAGAACTGCGTTTAACAATACCTTCACTGATACTGTTACGAACCAAGGCCAAGTCCTGGCCAAGGATTGTCCTATTTTACTCAAGAAAGACCTCTCTCACTTTGCATTGCCAACTCCCTTCCATTTTCTGGGCTATCCCTCCTGTGGTACAAGATATTGCTATTGCAAAGGCACTCTAACACGACCAGGCACCAGTTTCCTAATCGGGTAATCATCGCGTGGCAACCACATGGCCACTCAGCCACCATGGACCTGAAACAGCGGCACAAACTCTTAGAAACTGTTGCATAAATCATCTGATGTCATCAAGGCTCCAATGACATCATGGCTGACTGAGCGACTCCGCAGTGACCTCATAGGCTCACTAAGCGCTCCACAGTGACATCATAATGATGTCATCGCTCCACAATGATCAGTAATGCGCTCAGTAAGCCTGAAAGTTGACACAAGCAAGTTTATGCCTCTGTAGTCCTATTGGATGGTACCAAAGAGTCTAGAATAGTCCCAGTACTTTGTAATCGACCCTGTATACTGTATATAAGCCCCAATGAAGCATGGCAGTCGTCAGACTGTCCATTTGTGATACTCTCCACTTCCTGGGTACTCCCCTGCGACTGCTCAGTCTAAAGCCTTCCCTCGTCTTCAAGGTACTCTTCAACGACCACCTTGTTTAAAGTCCCTCGCTGCACTGGCCTCTACTCTTCGCCTCTGCCTCTTGCAACACATACCAGTCCCCATCTGGTATCTTCTAGTTGTTTGGCTCGTCCTCCTGTTCAACGCCGTTTATGCCGCGTACCATCTGTTCCGACCCCTGCCCACCTGCTCCTGAGTCCTTAGTGATCAGCAGTACGTGTCTTGACAGATACTAACAAAAGGCAAAACACGTTCAATAAACTAGCCGTTCTAAGGCAACAAGGACCTGACCTTGACTCTTATCTTGCCACCTTCACCAACCTTGCCAATGACACAGGATATGACCTAAATGCAAATGGAACCCTAGACTACTTTGCTAGAGGTCTTAGTAGGCCACTCCTCAACAATGTGTTGTCAAGGGAAACCCTACCTACCACCTTTGCAGAATGGACTGAAGTGGCTGGAAAGGAACACAACAAATATGCTGTAAGGCAAAGCTATATGGGAGATATACACAATATTGCATGCAATCCCCAACATTTCCTTAACTTCTGCCCTACCAATACCACATTCCACCCTCCTCCTGGACTGCCTCCTAGGGCCAATCCTACATTTGTACCAAGGAACCCCACAGGTCAATTTATTCCTAGGAGCAACAACCAAGTTGTTCTAATGGATTTTGACCATGCTAGAGTGGCCACTACTGAACAGGAGAAGAAACATCACCAAATTGAAGGCTGTTGCTTCTTCTGTTCTAAACAAGGACACGTTGCATGCAACTGCCCTACCAAGTCGACCACCTTCAAATCAGTTCCTATGAAAACATGTCTGGTTGAAGTCATGGAACCAGATGAATACCAGGAATTGTACTATCCTGAAGAACAGGTTGACACTCATGTTTTCTCAGCCCAAACAGATGAATAACCAATTGAATATTATCAGGAAGTCCCCCCTGATGATCAACCAGCCCAACAACCTGCTCAACAGGAGACACCAACTCCTGACAAAGGACCATCTCCTGAGGAAGTTGTGCCTATAATGTCTGGATATTCTGAAGAACAATGTTGCTCATGGGCTACTGCCATGGTCAATAACGGCATGGATTTTCCCCCAGCTTGAACTACCCGGCCTTAGTTCAAGCTGTTTTCCCTAGTGATGTATTTGTAGCAAGACTCAATTCAATCAAAGTTCCTGTTCAAATATGCACTAGTGGACAAAGGACTGATCTTATTGCTCTCCTGGACAGTGGAGCAACCAACAACTTCATTCATAAGAATATCATTCCCCACTACAAATTCCCAATTACCACTCTACAAAAGCCAAAAATCATGCGCAATGTAGATGGTACTCACAACAAAGCTGGAACTGTCACAGAAGCAGTTGGCCTTTACATTTGATCTAAAGGACAAGAACATTAAATGTGCTTCTATGTCATGGAAATATCCACTGACAACATGCTTCTTGGCTTCCCATTCTTTCATGCTACCAACCCTACTGTTGATTGGACTAAAGGAACCCTTGAGGATACTGTTGTAGCCTCTACTTGGGATGCTGATAAATGGATTGAACAACTCCATTTACCCCATGTATCGATCCTACCACAATCACCATAGCAAAGATCAGCACTTCCACCCAACTAGCTGCACAAGCAGCTGATCAAGACAAGAAGGACTGGAAGGACCTAGTTCCCTCCCGACTATCATCACTTTGAAAGGCTTTTTTCTGAAGAAGCCTCTCATTGCTTTCCTACTTCCAAACCTTGGGATCATGCCATAGACCTAATCCTTGATGCTCCATCTACACTCAATTGCAAGATTTATCCTCTTGCACCAATAGAACAACAGGCCCAAGATGAATTCCTGAAGGAACATTTGGAAAAAGGATACATACACCTTCAAAATTACCCTACACCTCTCCTTGCTTCTTTGTAGGCAAGAAAGATGGCAAACAATGCTACATCCAAGATTATGGATGCCTTAATACAATCACTGTTGAAAATAAAACCCCTCTACCTCTCATTCCTAAAATTATCACTTGCTTAGGAAGTAAACAATACTTCACTAAGTTTGATGTACAATGGGGTTATAACAACATATGCATTAAAGACGGTGACCAATGGAAGGCAGCATTTAAAACAACAAGGGCTTATTTGAACCTATGGTGATGACTTTTGGTCTCACTAATGCCCCTGCCACATTCCAATCCATGGTCAATGATATCTTTAGAGAGGAACTCAATCATCATGATATGGAGTTCCACATCTATATGGATGACAGCATCATTGGCACAGAAGCATCTAAAGGATGGGAGTATCATAAAAACCTTGTTACTCACATCTTCAAGAAGCTTCAAGATAATGACCTCTTCCTTAAACCCTAGAAATGTCAATTCCACAAAGAAGAAATTGACTATCTCTGGTGTCATTATCAGGCAAAGGAATGATCAAGATGGATCCAATCAAAGTTAAGGGAATTCAGTGATTGGAAAGCCCCTACCAATCTACATGAACTATGCTCTTTCCTTGGCTTTGGGAACTACTATTGCAATCTTCATTCCAAAATATTTGGACATTGTTCAACCTCTAGTCTGGCTCATGAAGAAAACAAACCTTGGGTCTGGGATAATTACACAGAATCATCGTTCAATATTCTCAAGAATATCTTCACCCATTACCCTGTTCTTCAAAACCCAGACTTCAACAAACCTTTCATTGTTGATGCTGATGCCTCTTCTTTTGCTCTGGGAGCCACTATATCTCAAAAATTCAAAGATGGTATCCATCCTCTGGTATATTACTCCAGGTCACTACTACCAGCAGAAAGGAACTATGATATCCATGACAGAGAACTACTTGCTATAGTATCTGTCCTTAAAGAATATTGACACTGGCTACTTGGGGCACATCATGAAGTGACTATTCACACTGATCATGCCAGTCTGGCCTACTTCCGCAAACCCCAGGACCTTTCACCAGATCAAGCAAGGTGGATGGCCCTCCTCCAGGAATACAACTTCAAGTTGACAACTATCCCTGGAAAGTCCAACACTGTTGCTGATATTCTATCATGACAACCTGATCACAAAGGAGTGAACATTCATAACAAAGCCATCACACTCCTACCTGATCATGTCTTCAATGAGCACTTGCAGAAGGCAAAGATCCCTGAAGCTCATGCCCCTACCCTTAATCATACCTTTGGCGATAACCAGGAAGCTTTTGCACACAAAGCTTATTCACACAAATCACTCCCCTTGCACACTTACCTGCCTGATGATCCCATTTTATGACAGAAAGTCTTGAAGGAAGTCCATGATTCCCCAGTAGGAGGACACCCTGGCATTGCTAATACTTGGGATCTTATAAGAAGGAAATACGAAGGGCCTAGACTCTGCCTCTTTGTAGAAGAATACATCAAAGGATGCCCTAAATGTCAAGAATCTAAAGCCATCACCACCCTGAAACATGTACCACTCCAACCATTTGATACAAATGTGTCAGCTGGCCCCTTCCAATATGTTTCAATGGACCTTATCATGGATCTTCCAAAATCCAGATCATATGATTCCATTCTCACCATTGTCAATCAAGGCTGTTCAAAGGCTGCAAAGTTTATCCCCTGCAATAAAACCATAGATGGCCTGGGTGTCGCCATCAAGTACCTGGCTAATCTATTTCCATGGTTTGGAATTCCCAAGAGAATTATCTCTGACAGGGACCCCCATTTCAAAGGAAACTTTGCCAGGGCCATCTGTAAAGCCACAGGGATCAAACAAAATTTGAGCACCACCTTCCACCCACACACAGATGGACAAACTGAGTAGATGAACCTTTGGATAGAAACTTACCTGAGGGAATTTGTAAATGGATGGCAAAATGATTGGCACACACTACTTCCTATTGCTGAGTTTTCTCACAATACTTGGCAACATGAAGGCACCAGGTACACACCACATGAACTTCTCATTGGTTTCAATCCAACTGCCAAATGGATTACAATGGACATATCTGTTCCTGAGGCTGAAACACGTCTCAAAATCATGGAACAGGTACAATCCAGGGCACAGGAACAACTTCTGAAACACATTAAACCATCAGAAGAACCAAGAAAGCTTGAAGAAGGACAACTGGTGTGGCTGGATGGACGTAATCTTGTGGTTAAGGCCCCATCAAAAAAGCTTGCTTCCCAGTGTTATGGACCATTTGAAGTTATAAAACAAATCACACCAGTGGTGTACTGCATCAAATTGCCCCATCAATGAAAATCCACAATGTGTTTCATGTGGATCTTTTCATGCCATTCACTGAAACAGGGGCATACAGCAAAGCTTTTACCTGACCACCACCTGCCATTGTACAAGGAGAGGAAGAATATAAATTGCTGCTATCATAGGAGACAGGAAGTACTGAGGCAGGACACAATACCTTGTTCATTGGGAAGGATACCCAGTTTTGGAGCACTCATGGGTCAATTCTGCTGACCTTCACACTCCAGCTCTACTCAAAGAATATTTGAACTTGAAGACAAATTCCCCTGCGGGTGGACAAGCTCATGTATAAAAACCCTCCTCCAGAACTTGAGACTGCAGAACATCTTCTACAGCTCACCTGCCACCTCATCCACTCCACATACCAAACTTACTTCTCCATCTCCTTCACCTTCAAACTCTACCTCTTCTCATTACTGTCAATGTCTCAATCCCCAGTTTATATTCCATCCTCACCCATCCCAACCTACTCATCCCCTGTCTATTGTCCCTCTTCCCCATTCCCTACTTGTGCCTCCCCCGTTCTTGCCTACCCTTCCCCAACACTTTCCTATGCCAATGTCAATGCCATCACCTCCCCCACTCCCCAATTGGCAAGAAGGTCACTACCCTTCAACAACCCTCCTGCCTATGAGTGTGACAAGGACAAGGATGACACCGCCACCCGAGTCTGTCTCTCACTCTTTCACCATCCATCTCCCTCTCCTCAGCCCTTCTTGAATCTGAGTGCAACGCCCTGGGACTTGACCTTTTCCCAGCATGCACTCCCTCCCCATTCTCCCTTGCCGAGCAGTTTGAGGCTGTCATGAACCATTTCCCAGAGAGGGCCCTTGAAGGACCCTTCCTTATGAGAGGAAACCCAGCCTCTATGGTGTCACCCTGTTCATGTGGACAAAAGGGGTGAGTGGAGGTGTCCACAATATTGTGCATGCATTGTCGCATGAGCGATTCTCGGCACAATTGACATACAGCAAACCCCACTTAATGGCAACCCTTTTAGCAATAAAGGACAGCATTATAGCTTCTCTAAAGACCCTTTAGGACGACTCTAAGTGCTGTACAACAGGCACTAACAAGACACTAACAGCCCTACAATGTGTTATTAGACTAACTCTAATAACCATAGAATGAACTATGAAACAATACTAAGGATCTTAATATAAGTATTAGGGTCGACTCTAAGGACCCTAATAGAACTATATAAGGGGCCTTATAAGGAACTCTATTCCTTGCACTAAACTACAAGTCCTCAAATGACTGGCCCTAAACTAACTAACAGGAAATGAATCAGGTGCTTTGCATGAGTACTAAAGAAGTAAACATGTGGACAGTAAAGACTCTTACTCATCGGGATGAGCATTCTTACTCAGTGGCTTACTGAGCATGACTGAGCATGCTCAGTAAGCACACTCTGACTTCTTACTCATCTGTCTATTGTGCTTGATAACAAGGTTAAGACTTGTTCCCTATTTAGCAAACCTCTTGTAGTATATAAGTGCTCAATAAAGTAATGGACAGTCTTCAGACTGTTCATTTGTTTTCAGCACTCTCTACCCCTGGGATACTCCTTTAAGGACCATCCCCTTGTGATCATTCTGGCCTCTTTGCTGCATAACTGCTCAATGCTTCCAGTAACCATACCTCTTTGGTATTTGGTACTGCTCTGGACCATTGATCTTATTTAAGGCACTTTGGAGCCTTAACATTCAACCCTTATAACCACTCAACACAAGAAATGAAAACTCAACCTGGAGACTCCCAAAATGGGAACTCACATGCCTTAGCCTCTGGAGAAGAGTCAGCAAGATTTACTAACTATAATAGTAAACCCAAAGTACAGCAAACAAACCAGGTGGTTCACACAAGCTCTATATGGTGATCATATGGACTCCAACGACCATTACTCATCACCAAAGGCCTCCTTACTCAGCAGGTTACTAAGCATGACTGAGCATGCTTACCAAGCACCCCCAGGTACCTTACTCATCCAGCTATTGTGCTTGATAACAAGGTTACAACTTGTTCCTTATCCAGGACTTCTCTTATAGTATATAATTGCTCAATAAAGTACAGGACAGTCTCCAGACTGTCCATTTGATTTGTGGCACTCTCTTTGTCAGGGGTACTCCTTCCAGACCACTCCTTCTTGCTCCAACTGGCTCTTCCTTGTATAACTTCTCTATGCTACCAGTAACCATCCCCCATTGGTACTTGTTACTGCTGTGGACACTCCTACTTGCCCATGCTGCTTTAGATGTCTACCAACTCATTTCTGAGCTTTCCCCTCACTCTTGAACTGGATTGTTCAACAGTGAGTCTTGACAATGTAGGCCTTGATCTTTTAAAATGTGAGTTTGATTGGGTTAAAATCAGGAGAGTATGGTGGCAGGTAAAGGAGCCAACATCCTCTCCATCAAATGAGCAATACATCAGCATGAGAAAACTAATATAATACCTTTCTTCATCCATTTGGAGTATTTGTGGACTTCTATGAATGTGCACATTGTCCATGATCAATATTGAGTTCTTGTTAGGAAAGGGATTTGTCAAGACATGTACTGCTGATCACTAAGGACTCAGGAGCAGGAGGGCAAGGGTTGGAACAGACAATAGGCAGCATATAACATGTTGAACAGGAGGACGAGCCAAATGACAAGGAGGTACCAGATGGGGACTGGTACGTGTTGCAAGAGGCAGAGGCAAAGGTTGGAGGCCAGTGCAGCAAGAGGGCTTTAAACAAGGCAGTTGTGGAAGAGTACCTTGGGAGAGAGGGAAGTCTTTAAACTGAGCAGTCATGGGGGAGTACCCAGGAGGATGAGAGTATCACAAATGGACAGTCTGATGACTGCCATGTTACATTGGGGCTTATATACTAGTCACAAGTCTGAGTACAAACTACAGAAAATAACTCAGACTCTTTGGACTGCTCCAATTGGATTCTAAGGGCATAAACCTGTTGTGTCAGACCTATGGGTGACTCAGGATGATTAGGGAGACTGTGGAGCAATGACATCATAATGATATCACTTGTGGAGTGCTTGGTGAGCATATGATGTCATAGTGGAGTTGCTGAGTCAGCCATGATGTCAGTGGCACTCTATGACATCATACAGATCATTCTAGGAGGTCTAGGAGTCCTTCCAGTGTTTTGGTACCAAGTGGCTGAGCAGCCATGTGACTAGCACATGGTGGGTTACCCAGGTAGGAAAGAGGATGCTCTAGTGAGCCACAGGGGTTGGAGAATGAGGATTCCTTGTGATATATGTTTGCAGAAGGAAGTAGTCATTGGAAATGGAGGTGGGTGGAGGATACAAAGTGAAAGGAGCTTTCTTGAGTAAAATAGGACAATGCATGGCCAGGACTTGGCCTTGGTTCACAACATTCATCCCCTCTTTATGGATTTGTTGCTCCAGCAATGGGTAAGGGTTCTTTGTTTCTTCAAATAAAGGAGTAGAGTTGATGGAATGGTCTGCATAAGAAAAATCAAAGTTTGTTCATCTGTGGATGTTTTCTCTGTGCTCTGTCATTTGTCCTTGGGATGGCTGTGGTTGATTGGGTGCAGGTGATCACAGGGGGTCTTTGAAAGGTCCTTCAATAACAAGGATAGAGGTCATTGTCAACAGAGGTCATGATGTGCATTAAAGTTAGGGGTTACCCCTGGTGGGAATCACTTTAAGTGCTTTCAGGTATTTCTGGTGAAAGTCTTTGACTAGTAACTGCACTTTAGACAGGTTAGATACTGTTTCCCAAGTATTTTCTGCAGTGGTGCATCCTTTCCATTTAACTAGATATTGAATCCCTTTGCAGTTTGGGGAGAGTCAAGAGTCTAAGATTTGTTCTACTTTGTACTGTTCTTCTCCTTCAATGAGTAGAGGTGGTGGTTTCGAGAAGTCAGGACCATGGGCACTGGTTTCTTTGTAAGGTTTGATCAGGGAATGGTGAAAAATTGGGTGTATCCTCCAAGACTTTGGTAACTCAAGGCAAATGTTTACTGGATATGCAGTGATGACTTTGAATGGTCCATAGTGTTGAGGGGCTAGTTTTGCTTTCAGATGAGTGGTTTGTAGATTTGTGGCTTCCAACCATACTTGATCTCCTTCTTTAAAGCAAAACATCAAAGATTGAGGTCCTGATTGCTTCATGATTTCAGCTGCTTGGTTCAGGGAAGCAGCAACTTCTTCTCAAAGTTGGTTTAGTCTTGTTAATTGTTCTTGGATTGAGGGGAACTTCAATGTAAAGGCAAGGGGTGGGGCAAATGTTGGGTTTAAGCCATACCAGACCTCGAAAGGGGGCTTATTCATAGCACAATGTTGTCTGGCATTATGTGCGAACTCCATGAAGGGAATTAGTTCTGCCCAATTGTTGGCTTGGTGGTTGCAAAATATTTGTAGGAATTATTCTAGTTCTTGGTTAACTCATTCTGTTTCTCCATCTGTCTGTGGATGGTATGCAGTGCTAAGTGATACTTTAATATTTAATTTCTTCCATAGTTCTTGAGTAACTTTTGCTGCAAATTGGGGGCCTCTGTCTGATAATATTTGAGCTGGAAGGCCTATTCTTCTCCAGACATTATTCATGATTAGCATTGCTGTTTCTCCTGCTGTGATTGTCTTGTGACAAGGGGTAATGATTATTGCTTTGCTGAATCCATCTACAATGACTAGGAGGCTGTTAAAGCCTTGTGAAATTAGTAGGTCCATGATAAAGTCCATGGTAATGCATTTCCATACTTCTCCTGCTGGTGTAATTAGCACAAGGGGTGTTTCTGTCTTTGGGTGGTTTTTCATGCTTTGGCAAATTGCACAGCCATCTACATAACCTTTGACATAGGTTAGCATTCCTGGCCACCAATAGTTTTGGCTGATTATTTTGTCAGTTTTCCATTCACCAGGGTGTCCTGTGGCAAGGGAGTCATGGTGTAGTTTTAGAATCTTCTTTCATAGGGTATCACTGTTTGGGATGTAGACTGTTCCTTTGAATAATATTAGTCCATCTTTGAGGTTCCAGTCTTGTAGACCTTTGGATAATCATCTTGGTCCATTCTTTATAATAATCGCTAACATGTTGGATACTTCTGGGTCATAGTCTTTACTAGATTGTAGTTGTTGTCAAAGGTCTTGGTCACCAATTGGTTCTGTAGCAGAGGTGCATGTTGTTCTAATTTTGAAACATTTATCATCCAGGAGCACCTTGTGATGGGTGATCGTGAAGTCAAAATTGCTGAGAAGGAGTGCCCTTTGGGCCTGCCATTGAGTGAGTTTCTGTTTTGTCATGAAGTATGTCAAATTATTGTGGTCCATCCATAGATCAACAGGATGAGTGGTGCCTTCAAGGTAGTGTCAGAAATGCCAGAGGGATGAGACAATTGCAAGGAGTTCTTTATCATAAATCATATAATTTTGTTGTGCAGGGTCCAAGGATTTCAAGAAATAGGCTACTGAGTGATATCTGTTAAATTCATTGGGTTGTTCTAACGTTGAGCTGACTGCAAAGTCACTTGCATCACAGATGAGTTGAAAGGGCTTGGTATGATCAGGTAACATGAGGACTGGGGCTGTTGTAAATGCCTGGATTAATTTTCTAAATGCTTGCTCTTCATCATCCTCCCACTTGTAGGGGCTTTCTTTCTTTGTTAAGGTTAAGTTAAACAAGGGTCATGCCATCTGTGGGTATTGGTGGATAAATCATCTATAGAAGTTGCAGAATCCCAGAAATGCTTGTACTTCTGTGACATTTGTTGGGGTAGGCCATTTTGTAATGCTGATTAACCTGTCTTGGTCCATGGAGATTTGTCCTTGGGAGATATTGATGCCAAGGTAACTGATAGAGGTCTGTTGGAAGGTGCATTTCTCTGGTTTCAGATATAAGTCATGGTCTTGGAGTGTCTTTAGGACTTTGTGTGTCCAGTCATCCAATTTGTTCAAGGTTTGTGCTATGATTAATATGTCATCAAGATAGACTACCACATGTCCAGTGGCAATGGATTCTGCTAGGATAGTATTCATAAAGCATTGGAACATGGCTAGGGTGTTGCAAAGGCCAAATGTCATTATTAGGGGTTCAAAACGTCCTAATGGTGTCTTGAATGCTGCAAGGTGTTCATCACCTTCTCTTAGGCAGATATTGTTATATCCCCATCATATGTCAAACTTGGTAAAGTACTGAGCTCCTTGGAGTTTGTCAATTAATTCAGGAATCAATGGCAATGGGTATGCATCCTTGATAGTTGCTGTGTCTAGTGCTCTGTAGTCCTGTACTGGTCATAGAGTTCCTCCTTTCTTTTCTACAAAGAAGAATGGGCTGGCAATGGGTGCTTTCAATGGTCAGATAGTGCCTCTCTTCAAATGTTCGTCTAGATATTCTTTTAGAGCTTGAAATTCTTTAGAAGTAAGGCAATAAATGCCTCAGTCACATTGTGTGGCTCCTGGTTTCAAATTGATTGCATGGTCCTATGGTTGGTGAGCCGGAAGGCATTGGGAAGCTTGTTTGTTGAAAACCCTCTGCCATTTGAGGAATTGGACAGGGATAAGTTCATCTAGTGTCTTCAGGGGTGTTCCAGATGTGGCCAAATTGGTAGAGGTCATTGATTTTGTTTGTATACTGACTGGATTTGTTCTGAAAACATTGTAAATTTGTTCATCAACACACAGGTTCAATAACCCTTCAGTGTCTGGGAAGACTAATGTAGCAATGTTTGAGAATTTGGGTTCTTCTTCAGGGAAAGTAAGCACTTGTATTTGGTAATTTAGCCTTCCAGATGCAGATGCAATGGTTATAACTTGGGTGCATAGTAAGGCAGGTTTGAGGACAGTTCCTTAGTGCAATTGTATCATTTGCCCAATCAATATCTGGGTTGTGGTGTCATAACCAGTCTGTTCCTAAGATTATATGATGGTCTCCAATGTTAGTGACTAGGAATTCTGCTTGTTTGTCATGAGTGGCACTCATTTGTGCCTGAATATGAAGTCTCTGGATGGTGCTGAAGTGCATTAGTCTGTTGGCATTTTGTGTTCCATCTACATTTTGTGCTGGCATGGGTTTGGTCATTGCTCAGAGGTTCAGGTGGTGTTTTTGTGCAAAGCATTCGTGAATAATCATTCCTTCTG